>CAIGRH010269455.1:0-13446 GCA_903798295.1 Fraxinus nigra
AGAACGGAATGTGGTTGTCTGCAATCCCAGCTTGACAATACTTTTTTATTGAAGAGTGAAAGGACGATATCTCCAACATTTGATCTTCTACAACCACAAATGCTTTGAGGACGCTAGTTTCTTGAAGCTCTAAGTTTAAATAATGGCCAGCTATAATCACACCAAATTTTTGCTTGAGCACCACATTCTAATTGCATGAAAGGCCCGTGATCTTTTTACTCGTTGTAAAATTTATGTCCGCGACTTTATTCATTACATTCTTATTTTTAACCTTCTATCAATTAGCACAACTTGTTCTAAATGATGATTTTCGTCCAAATATTATGTTAAAAGAAGATAAAAGACTTATTTGTCTCTCGTATTTTTAAATAAGAAATAAAAACAAATATGAAAGTGCGGCTGAATATTTGTTCCTTATTTTAAAGCTCGCTAACGTTACAAAAACTATTTGTTCGGCATGAGTAATATTCCGAGGTTAACTGAAGTTTTAAGTTCATAGAAATGGGTCTGAATGATACACAGACACCAGATTTAAGGTTACTGAATCATAGATTTTTCTCCCGTGTTCTATTTTGAAGAATTTCAATATTTTAAATCCACTTCGAGTACACTTATCTTCTGCTACAGCTGATTTCTTTTGTGCTTCATATGCCAATATTTAGGCGCCTGACTCAAGTTGACTATTAAATTTTGAGATTTATGTCTTTTACGGTCTCGATAATATATTTGTTCTTAATAGTTGATTGTGCAAGAGATGCGTGTAGAGTGTATTTCAGAAATTATGGATGTAGTTCACATTTCCACTTACAGCACAGTTTCAGTAATTTGGCAATTCAACTGAAGTTTGAAAGTCCATCAAGTCACTTGATTCAATTCCGAATTCCGATCACTGGTTATCAGATGCAATCATCCTCAAAATGCTGATTTTCCTCTCTATTATTCTAAAAAGAGAAGAACCTATTTCCTATACCCATAGTAGAGCTACGACAGGCTCCCTGAGAGAGGCTGAAAAATAGTAAGGTCCAAAAGAGAAGAGGCGCCTCTCCTCCAAAAAGAGGTTTGGTGGTTCAAAGGCTAATTCCTGTTGCATACAGGGCATTTGATGCAAGAGTAAAATTGATTAACAATCTCAAGAAGCTCTTGAAAGTGGTTCCACATCATGCTTGCAAGTGAATCTCTGCCCGACTTTATGTTACTTATTCACTCATGAGAGCTGCATAAACTTGGAAAAATTACTTGTCTCGATGTTTAACAGGACCGTGCTCGATAATTTTTTTGTTAAAACATATCCAGCAAGCAAAATGCATGGCTTACTTTCTTTGATTCCACTGTGATATGGCGATACTTGGTGTCTTTGGCTACTCCCAATTCTTCTAAATATTTTGATCTCGAATGTTGCAACACGTGCAGTTGGTGTAATGAAATTCATGTTGGAACTGTTGGGCATCCTTTCAAGTCTTGTAGAGGATCAGGCACTTCAATTCGTAAAGGTTGTATGTGGGGATTCCTACAAATGTTAGAGAAGCTGAAATGGTTGTTTAAAGGTGTTTCTTCTTCTTCTTCTTTCCCCTTTCACTGATTATTAAAGGTGTTTTGGGTGTAGTAATATCCATTTTATTGTGTTCACATCATAAGGCTCCGTGGGCAGTTTGAATAAGATTAAGGCCGTGTTTTCTAAATGACCACGTTAAAGTTACCATTCACCACATAAGTCTAGTTATTATTCTTTATTCACCACAATAGCCTTCTCAAAATCTAAAAGACGAAGATACCCTTGAAATGGCTGAAACGCCCGAACTAGAGTCTGGGCATAGACACCCGGACCATTGTCTAGACCCGGACGCATGGTTGTCTGGTATTCCAGACGACCATGAGCACGACGGAGTTCGCCATTTTCGGCGAGTACCGTCACAAAAAATCACCAAAATCAACACTAAGCTTGATTCTAACAACATATCTATCTCAAACAATAAGTTAAAAGCATAGATTCATAAATTTATCAAGATTGAATGTAAAAATCAAAGAACACATTCGTAAAATCATAAAATTTAAATAATAAAAACAAAAACTAACCTTGATTAAATGTGTAGAAGATGATGATGGTGAATAGTGTTGAAGTTGATTTCTTCAGTAAGATTTTTTCCCCTTTTCTGAATTTTTTCCCCTTGGGGAGATTTTGTTAGTTTAATCTGGTCAAAAGCTATGGAAATCAGGCTGGGTGGACCAGCCGTTGACCACCATTTCCTCATAAGATTATACTGTTGTACTTGTGATCATGTTTCAAAAAAGCCTTTTTAAGTGAAAGTGATGTTTGATTGAAGAAATTATATGGTTTTCCAGGTAACAATCCTTGGCAATGGCACCTTCTATATTCTCTTGGTTAATTTAGGCCAATAACAGAGCACAGACCCATATTCAGGTCGAATACACTCTTGGTTTTTTTGGTTTCAAATTAGTCCCTAAACTTTTATTTCTTTTTCATCTAAGGCACTCTGTCTTGTTTACCTGAGTTAATAGTGACCATCATATGGGGAAACATGTTGGTGCATTATTTTTATGTACAGTTGAGTAATAACATGTATTATTGGACAAATCGTGCTCATGGGTTGCAATAGAACTGTCCATGTCAATGCATAGGCGTGTACTGATATGGACTTTGGCCAAGATATATTCGACTTCCTATTTGCTTCTCCATTTTTCGGCGACCTCTAATGAAAGAGAGAAGGATCGACAATGATGGCGGGCACCTTCTACACTTAGAAGGCTTTATAGCACAAGGTAGATTCAAAAGTACTCGGCAATATTAAAGACAAAAATGTTAAAATTCGAGCATGGTGAGGCAATATACATTGGTCTAGACATGGATGAGTCATGACAATTGAAGTGGGGATGGGTCTCCACTTTTTTATCTCAAACCCAAGTAGATTGCACTTTTGACCTAACAAATGAGGATTAACTATTTTGTTTTGTGGGTTTTCTTTGATCTTAATTAATTGAGAATAAACAAAAAATAATTCACATATTTAGAGATTTTCTTGTTGATTATTAAAACAAAACAATATATTTCAAGAATAATTTTCATAAATATGGAAGAATATGTTCTATATTTTCAATTTTTAAATCTCAAAAGAGTGGAGAATCATCAAAAAAAAGGAAGAAGGAATTTTAACTAACTTTTTTGGTTGAATAGCCATAAAAGTGAAGAGATAAATGCTGCACTTTAGGAAAGTAAAAGAAGGATAACATAAATAAAATTTTACAAAGTTTTGAAGGAAAGTCAACTTACTACTTTTACCTTGTCTTTCTTTAGTTAGGTTCTATCCACCAGCGTAAGGTTGTGATTCTTGTGGAGGTGGATTGCACCATCCACGACTAGGTGAGTCTAGGCCTTTATTTAATTTCTTATTTGCTTTAGAAAATTCCAATCTAGTCGCTCGTCGCTCTTTTATGGATAAGGTTCGATTCTCGATCTCATTCTATGAAAACTTCAAATCCTCTACATGACATGTCTCGAATTCGTTGAAACTCCAACCTCAACCTAGAAAAAATTACTTCAATAGTAAATTTTAATACGAGTTGTTAAAATGTGTAATTGAAAAGTAAATAAAATTTATGAGTTTCATAAAATATATGATTAATGTTAATATTTGGGGTTCCATCTTCAAATGTCAACCTTGTTAAGACGAGTAACTCAAACTCTTATAAATTGATTTATGTTTTCATCTTTATTCGATGTGAGATTTTATCTTTTAACATGCATCCACAAGATGGTGGCTCGTTTAAGCAGGTCAATCTTGAAATTCGTGTGCTCAATATTTTTGAGTCTTAATCGGATCGAATCGCTCGTTGGAGTTTAACATGCTCTGATACCATGTTAAGATTTTGGGTTTCATTTTAAACGGTCAACTTTGTTAAGAAGAGTAACACAAACTGTTATAAATTTATATATGTTTTCATCTTTATTCGATGTGGGATTTTATCCCTTAGCAATTAAAATGAGTTTGGAAAAAATGAATTTGAAAAAAATTGAGACCAAACAAGGACGGAATATGCTTTATAGATGTAAGTAAAATAAATATGATTACAGATTTAGCGTATGAAAAAAATAAACTCCGAGTATAGATTCATTAAGCAATTCATATCATTTAAACGTAAAGATTATAACCATTAATGGAGCCTCATCTCAAAAAAACACAATATCTTAGAAGCTATCATGAAAGTTACAAGAAAAAACTTGAAGAAAGAATTCAAGAAAATCATGTACAACTTTTTTTTTTAAATTCATCCCAATAAGAACAAAGATGATGAATAATCATAATCACTTATGACTTGGGCTGCATTTTGTTGAGAAAATTCAATTATGGCAAATAATTCAACTTGTATCATAAAAAATGATGAACGATGCACTAACTTACCACCATTGAATTTTCCATCTAAAACCACCCCCTTTTTTTTATTTAGAATAATGTTATTTACTAATAAAATTGGGTTTCTTGAATTGACTATTCATAAGCTAAGTAACAATGTTTAGTAGATTATTTCTCCATGCGTGTATGTATGCACACGCGTATATATGGTGTATGTAATGTGTATATATTTTTCTCTTTTCTATTTTCTAAGTATTGAACTGATAACCAATCAATTCATTTTCAAGGAATTTTTAAAGAATAATGTTATATAGTACCACATGTACTATTAGTCTGTATGTCTTTAAATGATAAGTCATTTTCAAATGAAACTCGTGTCCTTGCTTGTAAAATAATCTAATCGATTAATGAAACCTAAAATGGTGTTTAGCATCAATTATGCTAAAATAGCTTTACTTAATTTTAAATGGCATTTTTAGAAATTAAGAAGAAAAAAGTTCTCTTTAATTCTTTATTACAATAATTTTGTTAATAATTTATTTATTTTATTTTATACAAAAAAATAATTTTAAGTAGAAGTAGAGATTTTATTGGACCAAACCTTACAACTTGACATTTGACAACTTGGATTTTGGATCGACTAGCTAGCTATTTAGATTCGATAAGTCATGACAAGATAATATAATTTAGACTTTAGAGCCTTAGGAATTACATTAAATTTGGTATAAATCATTGAAAATCACGACAAATTTTATTTTAAATTATTTTATATCAAATTTTATTGTTATAATGGTCCTTAATTATATTTAATGAAGTAAAATATTACATTTATTAAAATAGTGCTAAATTTTTAATCAAGTTTATAACTTTTGACATTTTAATGAACAATTTAAATTTATTGTTGAAATAACTATTACTTATTAATTGATTAGGATTTAAAAATAAATATTAAATAAAAATAATCGTCATATTAATATAATTATGAATCAATTAGAATTTATGAATACTAAAATATTAATAAGGACATAGATGAAATAAATAATTTTTAGAAAAAATGAAATCAAATGAAAAACTCTATATTTGATGACATTAAAAATTGCACTATATTTAATATATTATTGGAGAAACTTTTTCACTGTATATTTGGAGTATGATGTTTTACACCAAATATAAAGTGCCATTGGAGATGCCGTAGCTAGACCAAACATCCAAAGTCTTCTTGTATTTATTTTTTAAATGTTAATTTTTAATTTATAGCAGCCACCTCCAGGCTTCTCGTTAACTTCCTTGTTTTCATGCTAAAATTGGGAGGTTTATGCAGAAATTTTGAGCTTGTTTAAGACAGACAAAGACTATTCAGGTGGATTTTGTTTTATTATTCTGTCTTGGCTGCGTCAAAACCTGCAAAAGCCCAGACAAGAAGATAAAATCACGTAGTCAAGTTCTTTCTCTTCTCTTCAGAGTTCAGACTAAATCTTAAATCATTTCCAGAATCCCATTTGTATTTGTATTTAATTTCATACTTCTCGGGATTCTGAAACCCAAAAAAATAAAAATAAAAATAAAAAATACCACTTTATAGCATTCTCATGAACCCTGAAGTTTGTGTGGTGGTGGTTATGGTCGAGCATTTGTGATGTCATGTCTCGTTTTTCGTTTTCGTTTTTTATTATGTTATGGATTAATGGGTGTTGCAGAAGCCAGAAAATAGTCACAGAAGAAGAATTATGCTGCAAAATTGGTGGTATTGAAGCTCTGGAAAAGTGAGAGATTGGGAGGAGTTCAATTTGTTTTTTCTATCTTATAGACCTTATCCAAAAATGGGTTTCAGTTTCTTTAATTCTATTTTGATTCTCAGTCTGTTCTTTAGGTCCTTTGTTTCCCAAAATCCCAATACAGATGATTTCTTTATCTATGATTTCTTGCGAAGAATGGGCGTAAATTCCACCAAGGGGTATGATTTTTCTGGCTCTTTTTGTTCATGGAAAGGGGTGTTTTGTGATGCCAAAGGAGAATATGTTGTTAAATTGGAAGCTTCTGGTTTGGATTTATATGGTGTAATTCCTGACAACACCATTGGAAAACTGAAAAATCTTGAATTTTTGGATCTAAGCAATAACAAAATTACTGGTCTGTCTTCTGATTTTTGGAGTTTGAATTCACTCAAGAATCTTAATCTTTCATTTAACCAAATTTCTGGAATTCTCCCCAACAACATAGGGAATTTTGGGCAACTTCAAAGTTTGGATCTTTCTTTTAATAATTTCTCTGGGAGTATTCCTGAAGCCATAAGCTCCCTAATCAGTCTGCAAGTTCTTAATCTCAGTACAAATGGGTTTGAATCAGTTATACCATTGGTGATTTTACAATGCCGGTCGATGGTTTCCATTGATCTTTCTGGAAACAAGCTTAATGGCTCTCTTCCTAGTGGATTAGGTGCTGCATTGCCTAAGTTGAGATTCTTGAATCTGGCTGAAAATGAGATTCGAGGTCAGGATTTGGATTTTTCAGGGATGGCATTGATCAGTTATCTTAATCTTTCAAGCAATCTGTTTAAGGGTTCTGTTGTTGGTGTCTTTGAAGGACCATTGGAGGTGATTGATTTGAGCAGTAATCAATTTCAAGGCCAAATTTCTCAGGTAAATTTAACTTCCAGCTTCAATTGGTCGAGATTGGTTTATTTGGATTTATCTGAGAATCAGTTTAGTGGGCACTTTTCCACTGACTTAAAACTTGCTGAAAATCTGAAACACCTTAATCTTGCACAAAATAGATTTATAAAACAACCATTCTTGAAAATTGATATGCTCTACAATTTAGAATATCTGAATTTGTCTGGAACTAATTTGATTGGTGGAATTCCGAGTATCATATCACATATGAGTAGTTTGAGAACGCTTGATCTTTCCAAGAACCACCTCAGCAACCATATTCCTCAGTTCCATACCAAAAATCTTCGAGTTCTAGATGTTTCTTACAATGATCTAACTGGAGAGATCCCTTTGATGCTCTTACAAAAACTTCAGGAGATGGTGAGCTTCAATTTCTCGTATAACAAACTAAGCTTTTGTGCTTCAGAAATCTCTCCAGAAACCATTCAAGTGGCTTTCATTGGGTCAGTGAACAGCTGCCCAATTGCTGCAAATCCAGCTTTCTTTAAAAGAAAAGCTCCGAAACATAGGGGACTTGAGCTAGCCCTGGCTCTTACCCTCTCCATGGTTTGTGTACTTTTAGGGTTGCTCTTTTTAGCCTTTGGTTGTCGAAGAAGAACCAGAATGTGGGCTGTGAAACAAAATTCCTGTAAAGAAGAACAAACCATGTCTGGACCCTTTTCATTCCAGACTGATTCGACTACTTGGGTAGCTGATGTTAAGCAAGCAACATCTGTACCGGTGGTAATATTTGAGAAGCCACTGCTTAATTTCACATTTGCGGACCTTCTGTCTGCAACTTCTCATTTTGATCGGAGCACGTTGTTGGCTGAAGGGAGGTTTGGGCCTGTTTATGCTGGATTGTTACAGGGTGGAATTCCTATTGCTTTTAAAATTTTGGTCCATGGTTCGACCATGACTGACCAAGAAGCTGCAAGAGAACTCGAGTATCTTGGTCGAATTAAGCATCCCAATCTTGTTCCACTAACTGGATATTGCTTGGCTGGAGACCAAAGGATTGCAATTTATGATTACATGGAGAATGGAAATCTGCAGAACTTGCTCTATGATTTGCCACTCGGTGTTCAAACTACAGAAGACTGGAGCTCCGACACGTGTGAAGAAAATGAAAATAATGTGATACAAAATGTTGGATCGGAAGCGTCAATATTGACTTGGAGATTTAGGCACAAAATTGCGCTTGGTACTGCTCGCGCACTTGCATTTCTTCATCATGGCTGCTCGCCTCCCATTATTCACCGAGATGTCAAAGCAAGCAGTGTTTATCTTGACTCAAACTTGGAGCCAAGATTATTAGACTTTGGACTGGCTAAAATTTTCGGGAATGACCTTGACGGTGAACATTCACGAGGGTCAATTGGATATGTGCCACCAGAGTTTCTTCATACAGAAACTGGTTCCTCACAACCCCCAACACCAAAATATGACGTTTATGGATTTGGAGTTATTCTTTTTGAACTAATTACCGGGAAAAGGCCCATTGGAGATTATTATCCCGAGGAAAAAGATGCCGCATTAGTAAGTTGGGTACGAGGATTAGTAAGGGGAAACAAGGGATCACAAGCTATTGATCCAAAAATCAATGGAGCAGAATCTGAGGAACAAATGGTCGAGGCTTTGAAGATTGGATATCTATGCACTGCCGAACTTCCTTCAAAAAGGCCGAGCATGCAACAAGTAGTTGGACTACTTAAGGATCTTGAACCGATCGCACCATAATGAAGACGCTCCATGGGAAAAGATTGAATTATTCACAATTTTTTTTCGTTTTCTGTTATGAGGGCTCGCTATGGTGCCTTGATGGATATGAATAGCAGCCATCTGAGTTTGTTTGTGGATCTGCTGTTTTTCTCAGTTAACAACCATTGTTGGTTGCTAAATCCTAAATGCTTAAGTTTTACAATCATGTTTGATCCTTAAAGATCATATTCTTCATGCTATTTTATTTCTTACTATTTTCAAAAGTTTGCATGTTATCTCATGTCTTATAAACTCAGCATTGAACTTACTATAGTTAAGCGATAAATCCAATGGATGAACATATAAAATCTTAAACTACTTTTTTTTAATAAGATTGACTTTTTAAGATTGTACTTCAAGTTTTAATACTTCTTCTTTTCTCTCTACTTTAGCATAGGAACTAGAAAAGTATGTTGAGATTAGAGAAATCTCAGATTTACATGTGATCACAAAACTTAAGCAGCCTTTTTGGTGAGTGGAATGTACAGTATTTGTCAATGTCAAAGGAGAAAAAATAAAGTCAAAATCCTATTCACCATAATGTTGAATCTTATTCAAGATACTTGAAACAAAAGAATGCTCTTGAAATATATTAAGAGCTAGTTTGGCAAGGTTTTTGAAAAGTTAAAAGCAGTTTTGAGATTAAAAAGTTACTTTTGAACATTTTTCTAAGGGTCCGTTTGATTGTAAATGTAGAATTTGGGTGGAAAGAAAATGAATTATAGGGAATTGAATTGTCTAAAATTTGTTTTACTGAAAATTGTAATTAATTATATTTGATTAATATAATTTTCCACCTAGAAAATGTTGAAAATTTGGTGTTTGTTTGGTTTCGTTTTTCATGGAAATTGTCCATTAAAGTGATAAGTTTTTTTACCATTGGATCTAGAATTTGTTCAAATTGTCAAAAAAAAAAAAAAATTACCATACCGAAGACCGTTTGGCTTTGTTTTGTATGAGAATTGTCAATAAAAGTGATAATTTTTTTTTACCATTATATCTAGAATTTTTTCTAAAAAAAAAATGGAAAATCAATTATCACCAAAACCAAAAGAAAATAAACTCCTTGAAAATCAAGAAAACAAACGCGTGAGAGTAGGAGGTGGAAAACGAATTCCATGGAAATTTTTTTCATATCAAACACTACAAATCATGGAAAATGGAGTGTATCAAACGGGTCTAAATAATTTTCTTTTGAGTGATTTGTCTGACTTGAATGTGCCAACGTCTAGAGACACAAATGTATACTTTGCAAATCTAGGTGGATGCAAGAACTGTGTGCTTACCTCATCAAAGTATGACTCCACATGGCCATTTTCTTGAAAAAAATCCCAAGTAATTATGACAATCTCACTAGTTATAATTATAACATTATGGACTTAATTATGGCTTTCAAACTTTGTTTAATGTCATATTTAATTTTTATTTATTTATTTACATATTTTGTGTGTTTGGTTGAGCAGAAGGATTGATGCTTTTGATTGTTGATAAGAAAAAATTGAAACTCTTCCAGGAATCTGTATGAAATAGCTTACAAGTTTCTCAAAGTTAAGAGAGATTTGCCGTAGCTGCGGTTAGAAACATAAAGTGAGACATGCTTAGTTATGGCGATTGCGCGGGTGATTTGTGTACGATTCACATTTTTATCGAATCGGACTAGTTCAACCTATCGAAAAAGAGGCGAGCCCTCACAAAAGTTGACAAAATTAAGAAGGAAAAAAAAAAATCCCAAATGCCTAAATTTGTTCCACCAGGGAAGCTGTTAAACCTTGGCTGCCTTACCCGTTTAAATATTTTCCAAGTATGTACAACTAGGTCGATATACTTTAAATCTTTAAGGATATGTTTGGTACGCAATATTAAATAAGACAAATTAGTATGATAAACAAAATTTTATATGATAAGAGTAATATTGTTCAATACATCTTACCAAACATGCCTTAATCACATTAAAAGAAGTCTTTAGGCACGCCCAACCTCAAAATTACTCTTTGTCCATCATCCAGATATCTTCTTGAATGAAATAATTAGCACTAACCAGAAATCTTTAGCCTAAAATAAAATAATTCCACTTTAATTACCCACATAATGAGCACTTTGACTGAAACAACTTAAAACTGAAGTTACTTATTTCTGATTATTTTATTTAATTATCATGCATCATTTGGTGGAATGATGAATCACAGCAAAAAAAAGTAATTATTTTCTTGGCATAATCTTGAAGGTGAAGCTTATCAGTGGTGAATGAATTATTGTGCCCTTCTGGTCCTGGGGATGGGGGTTTATAATGGACATGAGGAAATATTCAGTATTCATTGCCAGTAATAATTTTTACCATACGAAGATAAAGTTTGTGAAACTTTTATTTTTATTGATTTGGGAAAATCATCATTATTAGTTAAATCTTTATTTTTACAATAAAACTGGATTTGACTTCTAAAATTTGATAGTGGACTAATTGACTAAATACACAAGTTTCGCAAGTAATATTGAATATAATTAGATGGTATGGTAAGGAAGATTTGGCTTGTGACATTGTGTTTGTTAAGAAATAAAATCCAACGTCAAATAAAGATGAAAATATAGATCAAGTTATAAGAATTTGGGCTACTCCTCTTAAGAATGTTAACTTTTTAAAGATAAAATCTCAAATTTTAACATGATATTAGAGTTAAACTCTCACGAATAATTCAATCTGATTAAGACTAAAAACAATTGAGTACACGGAGCAATTGATCCGATTAAGACTCCAAAAAAATTGAGCACACGAATTTCAAGATTTGTTTGCTCAAACGAGCCATCATCTTGCGGGGGTATGTTAAGGGATAAAATCTCACATCGAATAAAGATGAAAATGTAGATCAATTTGTAAAGGTTTGGGCTACTCTTAATAAGGTTGACCTTTTAAGATGAAACCCCAAATCTTAACATTTATCATTCCTAGAATTGAAAGTGCTTTCTTCCTTGAGACTACCTGTGGCATGTGAATGGGTCCACAACTGCCTTATAAATCTTGTTAGTTAATAAGNAAAAATTGAGCACACAAATTTCAAGATTGTCTGTTCAAATGAGCCACCATCTTGCGGGGGCATGTTAAGGGATAGAATCTCACATCGAATAAATATGAAAATATGGATCAATTTATTAGAGTCTGAGCTACTCCTCTTAAAAAGGTTGATATTTTAAGTTGGAATCTCAAATCTTGACACTGTTGACCTTGTTAAACTTAATACCTCGATCTCATGATTACTCTTGGATCTAGTTGAAGTTGACCTCTTTTGCTGGGAGTAGTAGAACTCACTTCTCTCGTTATCAACCTTCTCAATGCAAATATATTAGAAGGCACGTAAGTTAAAAAAAATTGGACCATATTAGTTAGATTGTCCAAACGGAAACTAATTAGTCACATTGGACAGCAAAATTAAGAGGAGAAATCAATGAAATTGCATATTTTGGTATATTTGGGCTGCCTATTTCCAGTCACTAGCCATCTAATCGGATTGAGTTGGGAAAAGAATAAATTTGATTTGATCTGAATTTGGGGTTGATATTGTTGGGTTTTGATATCCAATAAGTCCCGAGCTATGATGTTAAATTAGTTTTAGTTTGTAATATATTCCATAGGCCTCGATCGATGAATGAAGTGAAATATTGACACCACAATAAAAGTGGTAATTACATGAAACCAGTCATTAAGTTTGACATTCTAAAAAATCAGGTTTTAATTTCACAATTAATATTAATAATAATATTTTAAATTAAATTAATCTATATACACATCCCACCAAATTTATTTTAAATAGAAATCATATCAAAACCCTAATACATTTCATTTCATTTCTCTTTCATATTTCACCCGCCGTCGCCGTCGCCGCCTCCAACGCCAGCCACCTTTCCCCCTCCCCCTCCCTTCCTTCCCTCCCCTGCTGTGGATGCTGCCTGCGAATTGCAACAGCGGCAGCAGCGATACTGCTGCCGTTCAGCAGCGTCGCAGCAAACGCTGCTGAATGGCAGCATCGGCTGCTTCCCCTCCCCCTCCCCTATTGAACGGCAGTAGAATCGCTGCTGCCTGTGACGCGCAGCAACGCTGCTGCCTCACAGATCTTAAGGGATACTTCCATCGGCAGGTTNTGCTGCCTGCGAATTGCAACAGCGGCAGCAGCGATACTGCTGCCGTTCAGCAGCGTCGCAGCAAACGCTGCTGAATGGCAGCATCGGCTGCTTCCCCTCCCCCTCCCCTATTGAACGGCAGTAGAATCGCTGCTGCCTGTGACGCGCAGCAACGCTGCTGCCTCACAGATCTTAAGGGATACTTCCATCGGCAGGTTTTGGTGTTTATGATTCATCCGTTGCTGGGCCTTCGGCTACTTTTGTCCGTTCACTACTAGAGCTCAATGATAATGAAGAAACTGAGTTGTATTCTGTGTCTTGGAATCAGAATTACAGTTGCTTTGCTGCTGGTACAAGCCACGACTTTTGCATATATAACTGTGATCATTTCAAAGAAACCTTCAGGCGAGATCTAAAAAGTGGGGGATTTAAGATTTTTGAGATGCTGTTCAGATGCAATATCTTAGCACTTGTCGGAAGTAAAACCAATGCCCAGTATCCTCCAAACAAAGTGATTATATGGGATGATCATCAGAGTCGGTGCATTGGTGAGTTCT
>CAIGRH010269458.1:0-15262 GCA_903798295.1 Fraxinus nigra
TTAAACTTTTCTATCATACTGGAGGCCATCATTTGAACTTCCACATAAGGAGATTCAAGCCACTTATACAACGACAGTTTGATATCACAAATATTTGAAAAAAAAAGATTAGCAGTTGGATACTTAGTTCCTGAAAACAATTCAGTAACATCAAAAAAAACCTTTAACTTCTCACATATTTCTTTTGCTAAATCCCAATCACCATCACTAGGCAAACATTTATACTGTGACTCCCTCTGTTTCAAACGAGGAAAAACATCTTTATAAATCAAAGCAGTACGAAGCATCAAGTATGTGGAATTCCACCTTGTTTTACAATCAAGCACCAATTTTTTCTCACAATCAATTTTCAATTGACGTGTAAAGAGCTCAAATTTTTCGGATCTTTTTGGCGTAGCTGTCCAATAAGCAACACTATCACGAATTTTCTCAACACTACCAACAATAATCTCCAACCCATCCTTTACAATAAGATTTAATATATGTGCACAACACCTCATATGGAAAAGTTCACCATTTAATACAAGAGAACGAGTACAAAGCCGACTTAACACAATATTGATCATAGCATCATTTGTAGTGCAATTATCTACTGTCAAAGTTAGCAACTTACGATCAATATTCCAGTCTAGTAAGCTGCACAATAAAGTTTCTGAAAGCACGTCAGCAGTGTGTGGACACGGCACATATATGAACCTGAAGAATCAAATTAAATCAACTAAAAGAATATAATGTTGGTAAATTATGAGTCCAAATAATTTTATATTGTACCTCAAGATTCGACTTTGTAGTTTCCAAGCATCATCTATGAAATGAGCAGTGATAACCATGAAACCTTTCTTTTGATTAGAAGCGGTCCACATGTCGGTAGTTATTGAGATCCGACTCTCAATCTTCTCGAGTGCAATCATATTTTTTGCTTTCTCGCATTCATAAATTTTCAAAATGTCGCTCTTCAAAGTGTTGCGAGAAGGAACCTTAAACAATGGTTGCAGGTCGTGCAAGAACTCTCGAAATCCAATGTGATCAACCATAGACAAAGAATACTCATGCAAAATCACCATTTTCGAGAGACTATACCTACACTTATCTGGATCGAAAGAGTAAGTACCCATTGTGATCTTGCCACTCGCGGGATCCTTGCACAAATTTAAAGTTGTTTGGCAAGTATTATCATGACGGTGAAATCCACATCTCTTCAAATGATCGTGCAAATGCTTTGTACCATTTTTTGTGTCACCCCCTAACTGTTTCTTGCAATGATTGCATATAGCCTTCCATTTCTCACCATTTTTTTGTCTTTTATAATGATCCCAAACAGCTGAAGTCAATTTCCTCTTTCCGAAAGATGGTTCTCTAATATTACCCTCTTCGTCACTTATGTTTATTGGCCTTTCATTTGCATTTGGTAACGGTTCATTTGGATCTTCTTGCGGGACATCGCTTACCGATATATTTTCCTCGTGTATTGGTCCTAATCCAATACTTCCAGCACTACTTGGGCAAGACATCTATGCAAAATAGATAAATTATAAATACATATTTGTGGTACAAGTTCTTGCTAAATTATTTGTTCATANTTTTTGTGTCACCCCCTAACTGTTTCTTGCAATGATTGCATATAACCTTCTATTTCTTACCATTTTTTTGTCTTTTATAGTGATCCCAAACAGCTGAAGTCAATTTCCTCTTTCCGAAAGATGGTTCTCTAATATTACCCTCTTCGTCACTTATGTTTATTAGTCTTTCATTTGCATTTGGTAATGGTTCATTTGGATCTTCTTGCGGGACATCGCTCATCGATATATTTTCCTCGTGTATTGGTCCTAATCCAATACTTCCAGCACTACTTGGGCAAGATATCTCTGAAAGTTGGCATTGCACACGATGAAAGTTGCTCACAAAATCAAATAATTCACAAATCAAATAAATTAAATTTTAAATATTCTGTTATTATTCAAAATAAATTGATTAAATCTTGGTAATATCTGAATGGACAATGAGAATAACATGACCTGAGGCAGATGGTTCTCACATATACTTGGTTACTTTTTTATATCACTAACAAGAAGACGACGCAAATTCAAGGTATACTCAACAATTTGAAGGACACGCATTACAAGTTAAATAGCAATATGACAGCGGTTTAAAATTGAATTCACAAGACTTATTTGAAAAATATATGAATTGGCAATTCACAACCAACACATCAACTGTTGATATCATTGTTAAATCCAACTTTCCTTGCCACTGATTAAATTTTTTCTGTGTCCATCCGACTTCTCTTCAAACATGCGTGATGCATTTTCACAAATCGCATAATTTAACTGATTAAATTTATTCAAAACATTGAGATTTATTGTTTCCAAGTCAGTACATAGTGGATAACAATTAGATTTAAGCCATTATTCTTGGCTATTCTTTTAATTGTATATCTACTGCTATAATCCCAAGGATACCATAAAGTTTTCCTTGGTTTTTTACCCTGAAATGCTTTTTAAATAGTGACCAATATTTAAAATTTATTGAATTAACAAGTTGGGGAGACTTACAATACTGACAAACTCCGATGATCTTCAAAATGAGAGTTGAGAAGGCGAGAGACAGAGAGTTGAGACGGCAGGAGACATGGCGAGAGACCGGCGAGTTGAGACACGGCGACGGCGCGGGTTCAGGCCTTCAGGGAGTTTGAGAGAGAGAGATTTCAGATTTGGGAGGTTCGGCCTTTTGGAATTTAGGGTTAGTAACTTAGTAATTGACCGACAATTTGTTTTATTCAAGTTTTTAATTTTTTTTTTAATAACCAAACCGGGGCGGGGCATCCTCGCCCCGCCCCGCGACCCGAGGCGGGGCGGCAATCCTCGCCCCGCCCCGCCAACCCGTCGGGGCGGGGTGGGACGGGTTTTTTTGTCATCTCTAATTGCCTTTGCTAAATTTCAAGTAAAATATTATGAAGAAATAATTATGATACAAAATTATTTCTTAACTCTCAAGTAGAACACCCCAAGGTTATTTTCATATTTAGGCACAACCAAAAGCAAATAAGCATATCAAAAGTCTTAATAGCACAAAATGTTCTTACGGTATGAGCTCCGATGGTATTGGCGGCGACGGTGGTGGTGGTGGTGGTGGAGGCTGAGGGGGGAGGGAAAAGGAGAGAGAAATAATTTTTATTTTTGGTTATTTTTTATATTTTAATAATTTATTTGCATTTTTAAAAAATATTCAGGAGTAAGATTGCAATTTGTTCTTTATTATTATTTTTATTTAAATAAAATAGTATATTGGTCATTTTACTTTAAAATGGTGAAAATGATGTTTTCTGCAATTAAACTTTAAAATAAGGATAAAAAATGCAAAAAAAAAAAAAAATGAAACGTATGGACGTTTTTCACAAAAAAGTGTAAAACGTTGAGACGTTTTGTGCTATTAAGCACATATCAAAACATTAAACATACATGTTTATTTCACTTACGAGCACATGACTTTTGTGAAAAACGTTGAGACGTTTTGTGCTATTAACCACCTATCAAAACATTAAACATACATGTTTATTTCACTTACGAGCACATGACATCCAAACATGTGAGTTTTTTTACATGTGCTTATTTTACCCATAAAATGTTCGCTTTTAAGTCCACCCAAAAAATACTCACAAGTTCTGCAGTGTTTTCGTGTCAAAATAAAAATAAAAATTATTGTATGTTTTTAACCGACATGCTGATCCCTTGCATGTATAAAGCACCTTGTCCATTATCTCTCTATTTGGTCTAGTTAAAAATTAAATTTTTTAAAAAATAATAAAAATTATGTATTCAATAAAAATATAATTAAAATTAATTATTAAGAGACTGTAATTATCTTTAGATTAAGAGGAGGCAGAACCGCAAAAGTCACGGATACACAAGCTTTCTCGAGAGTAGGAATTACAAGAAAACAAAGGAAAAATACAGAGAACCGTACAAAAGTAACAAAATGGCGGCACTGACCACGTCATTCTTAGCTGTAAAAAGGTTAAATGTTGGTTAAAACATGATTCATTAACAGCTAATAGTCGTTAATTAAACTTTTGAGAAACGAGGATTTATGCATGTTCAGATCACGGTCATAACAGGCACCCACGAAAACAAACTGCCCGGTTCGGGGGGCTTGGGATCAGCTCGGAAAAAGCTCGAGCAGGGCCTGACTCGAGCTCGATTAGACCGAGCCGAGGCTCGGGTCGAGCTCCATTTTGGGGCATCGGCTCGAGCCCGGGCACGGCTTGACTCAACTGTTTACATAGCTAGTTGACAGAAGGTTGACCTTTATCTTGTCTATGTGGTAGGCTTGAGTTTTCTCACCGGTGAACCTTTCATAACACACTATATACCCAATAAATCGAAATATATATAATAATTGAAATAATATTTTATAAGGAGGACAATAAATAGAATAGAATAATGAGAATTTTATACAATCAAGTTTGTGTGTGTGTGTGTGTAGTTAAGCTTGTATGTTCATGCAAGCTAACAAAGAGAAGTGACGATAGGATCTTTCTATCGATTACAAAGTATAAACTACACGTTTTACCGAGTTCAACTGAAAATTCGAATTAATGAAAAAAACATGAAGAGTACTGGTAAACTGCTTTAAAATAATTTAAGGGTAATTATATTCACACCACAATTTTTGGTAATTACGTCACATGTTAATTGTAATATACATCCCTAAACTTTTCTTGTTTTTACACACAAGTTCTCAACTTTTTTTGAATTTTTTTTCTATCATCAACCATTCAATAATTCACTTCTCGTCTATAGAGACGATTTTCATCGAAAATGTTTGTTATGAGATCAAAAATACATATTTATCTCTCGTATCTTTAAATAATAGAACATATTTTCAATGCACGTTAATGGAACTTTGGATGAAAATCGCGATTAGAGACAAGATATATTAATTAATTGACTGTTAAGAATAACTATACAACGAACAAAAAAAAGTTGAGAACATATATTGAAAAACTTTTCTTTTAATTAAATTATGGTTTAGATATAAAAAAAATTGTTGTCGATAATGTATTAGTTCAATATATCTATTAAAATTTGGTCAAACAAGTATGAGTGTGTTTGTTTGAGCCACATTATTTTTTAAAAATGTATTATAGAATAGTAGATTGATGGAGAATGTGGGGTTGAAAAAAAAAGTTATTGATGTGAAAGAAAATATTATTTTATTGAAGATTATGTGATAGAAAATAAGCAGAAGAATGAAAATGAAAATGTTAATATGTACCAAACAGGGGCTACACATTAAAAATCTCATTCTCATTCTTCTACTCATTTTCAACCACACGTTCTTCAACAAAATAATATTTTTTATCATATCAATAATTTTTCCTTCTTTTTTAACCACACATTCTTCATCAATCTACTATTTCAGAATACATTATACCAAAATAATGTGGCTCAAACACATCCTGAGTTGTTAAAATTGCTTTAAAATTGACCAGCGAAATTTTATTTTATTTTTACCTGGGCCAGACAACATCCTGGGCCTCACGTGACCGGCGACACGTAAATCGAGATGAAAAATCAAGGACTGCTTTAGCACCACTTGATTTTTATTCACTGGACCAACTTTAATATATGGGCCCACATACTACCAACTAATAAAATGCGGCGCGCCGTGGTCGGAATTTAAGGCCCACTTGCCGAGTGCCGGTGACTACCCCCAAAGACTTTTCCAATTTCCACACAGGAAATGTACTGAGAAATAGCCAATCCAAGGATTTCTTTAAATTGTAGGAAATATTGCATCATTGGTCCGTAATCATTGATATTGGTTAGAATGACATCCTTCAATTTTTTATAAATTTTGGTGCGGGTCAAATGGTAAGTCAAACTATTAACCAAATCGAAATTGTCTTTTTGAAACTAATATTTGGCGCCGTACATGTCATTGATATGATTTTGAACCAAATCAAATGTTTTAAATGGGTTTAGTTTAAGATTTGTTGTTTTGATTATAGTTTGAAACTAAGCCAACATTTGATAATTAAAAATGAAAAAAAAAAAAAAAATTTAAAGTTGGGGCACATATTTTGAGTTGGTTGAACATGAGTCACACTTCTAAATTACAATTTTAACCTCCAATTTCAAATAACCTATTAATCTAAAATATTAAATATCTATATTCATGGGCTAAATTGCTCTTAATTTATGCATTAATTTAATTGCACAACTTTTGATTAATTATTCATTTTGTCTATAATTGTTAGAAATTATGAGAAGCCTGACTTAGCAAATGCTAATCATGACTTGGCCAATATAATTTACAGTTGATGAACGAGTCCTATGTACATATCATTTTAGTGCTATTAAAAGCGCCATGTTAGAATAGGAAAATATTTGATATACATCAATATTTACAGATTGTTTTATAGATTGGCGAAGTGGCAAAAAAGTAGGAAAAATCTTTTTTTTTTTCTTTAATTGGTTGGTAAAGTTTTGACTCAATCAGATCTCACTACAACATTTGTTGATAAACGAATCTGTAAATTGTGATGTACATGGAGCGTAATGTTTACAATAAGAGTCGTTCTATTTTAAAACACGATGTTTTAGCACCCCAAAAATTTTGGTGTAAAAAATATAAGTTGAGATGAAATTACAAATTACTTCCAAGTTTGGTTACACTCACCCTTGGACAGGTCAAACTGAAACAAATTGAAGTTGAATGGTTAATCTAAAACGAATCTATAAGTTAGGTGGCATTCATTGAAGCTCTTCCTTCCACACCACCAAAGTAGAAAGACTTCCCCCACATTGATTCTGTGATATTCAAGAATCTAAATTTAAGATTGCATTTAATTTGTTACCAAAAAGTTTAATTTCTGTGTCTAAAAACGCAAGCACAGGACCCAATTTTTTCTTTCCTAAACAAACAAGCAGTGCATTACCCCCAGTTTTCTTTCCTTTCTTTTCTGCAATCTTTCCATGTTTTTTTTCAATATCCTCAAAAGTTTCTTGGAATTATTACAAAGAAAACACTAATATTTTCTTTCCTTTTTACTCAATCCATCCCTCTTTAATAATTAACCCTCCCTCGCTCCTGTTCTTATATACGTATATATACACACAGGCACACTTTTTCTACTTATTCTACTCTTTAAAATTCACTTTCTTAGAAGGCTCTGTACTCTGAATCCCTTCTTCTTTTCATCAGATTTTTTGCATCAAAGACACCCTTATAACCGGGTCGACAAAGAGGCTTTCTTTTCTATGGGAATAGAGAAAGAAATCTGAAATCAGAAAAGTAGCCGAGAGTTTGAATCTTGACGACGTCAATGGAAAACATTATGTTATGGCCGGTGAAACAAACGGAGCACAGAATTATTACCAGAAAAATCATTAAAACCTCGAATCAAAACCCCTCCCAAAACCCGCAGAAATCTAACGTTCACAGAACTGTTCGGGTAACGGTAACTGACCCGGATGCAACAGACTCCTCCGGGGATGAAAACGAAGAAGAGATTTTCAGAAGGCAGCGTGTAAAGAAATACATTCAAGAAATCAGTATTGAAAAAACTAGCAAGACCCTTGTCGATGGCACTAGCAGTAAGCTCCAGGTCAAGCAGAAGGCAATGAAGGTGAAGGCGGCGGAGCAGAAGGCGCCGATTGGTGGTTCGCGGAAGTTCAGGGGCGTCCGGCAGCGGCCGTGGGGTAAATGGGCAGCCGAGATAAGAGATCCGACGCGAAAAGTCCGGCTTTGGTTGGGTACTTACGAAACTGCAGAAGAAGCTGCTATGGTGTATGACAATGCTGCTATTAAGCTCCGGGGACCGGATGCTTTAACAAATTTCACAAATCCAGCGGCCGTGGAGAAGCCGGAGAATAATGTAACCTCAGTTTCCGGCTACGAGTCCGATAAAGAGTTGCATAATGTTTCTTCTCCGACCTCCGTTCTCCGGTTCTCTAGTACTCAATCTAGTGAACCATCTGGCTCTGGTGAGGTCCCAGTTCACGATTCCATGGATGTAAAGAGCCAACAAAGTTACGAATCCGGATCCTGCCGTGACCCGGTTCAGGACCCGGAAGAATGTCATGGGGAAACAAGTATAATATCAGACAGTTCAAACGACTATTTGCCCATGGACACTCAATTCTTGGATGATTTCTTCAATTTCCCAACTCCAGACCAGACATTGTTCGACTTTTCCGATGATTTAGGAAATGTTAATGAAATTCCGGCTTATGATGACAACAGTTTTGAATTCATTAATTTTGGGGATATTAACGATTCATTCCAAGAAGTTGATGATTACTTCAACGATTTGGGCGATTTTGCTTCTCCCGATGAGATAATGACACTCTGATAAATCATTCATTTCATGTTCTTCCGTCGCCGGCTTGCCATTTCTAACGGCAAATTTTGTTCTTCTGCGAACGGAATAGTATTAGCATTTTTTTTTTAAATAACGTTCGAGTAACTAAGGAATTTTCTTGTCTTGTTTTTGGGTGTTGTAGTATCTCTATTAAAGTAAATGGAGATTTTTTTATTTTTATTTTTAGTTTACATGCATCTTGTAATAAATAAATTTTCCTTTTTTAAAAAGATTTTTGTTTCACCGACCTTTGTCTCATCAAGAAATTACTACATCGATGAATTAATGGTGTGGAAGAATGTATTCTGGGATAGTAGATTGATGAAGAATGTGTGGTTGAAAATGAAAAAAAAAAAGTGATTGATGTGATGAAAAAAATTATTTTATTAAAAAATGTGATTGAAAATGAGTAGAATAATGAAAATAAAAATTTTAATGTTTACCAAATAGGGGCTAAATTTTTATCTCTCTTTAAAAAAAAAAAACTCTTTTATCAACAAATTAAAGTATTTATAAGATAGTCTATTTCCCTTCACAATCAGATGATTTAATGCAACTATATGCCTTGTACTTTTAGCCCTGTTCGGTAAGGATTAAAATCAGTAGAATTTGACAAAAAATGATGAGATGTGTAGTTAAAAATTTATAGATTCTATAAAATATGTAATCGAAATTAATTGATGACTTTAATTTAATTTAAAATATAGATCTTAATTCTTTCCAAAGAAGGGCTTAGTCTATTGAGATAACACAACTCTTATAGAAATGAACTTTTTTTAGTTCACAAGAGAAGTTGTTGATATGCATATTACTTTTTAAAAAAAAAAAAAAATTGCTACTTTATAATTTATACAAATCAATTACACATATTAAAAAATTAAAAATATAAAAAAAAATCTCCGTCATCCTGTGTTAGCTTGAGTTACGTCACCATCTAAGTCGTCTTCAATTTAATAAAGCTCGAGTTAACGTTTTTATTTGATTTACTTTTTGCTACATTCTCTAGAATGAATTCAATGTTTTAATCTCTATTTATTCAAAATAACTTTATAGGTGGAATTCTTTCTTGTGTTGTAGTTGGACTAAAAAATTGAATTGGGTGGTTATTGTTGTTGGAATTAAATGACAAAATCTTTTTTCTCTAATTCAAAAAGATATTTGACACATTGAAATTGGACATTATAGTATGGACATTTGATGTTGTGTAGACAAGTGACAAAAATTCAATGCATGTGGCGGCAATAATTCAAAGGTACATAGGAAAAGTTGGACTTTGGTATTTAAGGTTGAGAAAAATATTAATTAGTATGGACAATAAATTGTGTCTTGCAGTCAATAATTATGGAATTGCATTATAATGGGGAAATGTGAAACACTTGTAAAATTAGACCGACTTGCATAATAATACTATAGGACCTTTTTTTATTTTTTTTATTTTTGGGGGAAATACTAACTTAATTCTTATTTGTCAAAATTGTTGAATGAATAGAGAACTTCAGATGAATCATGCCGGACATTTCTCTTCCGAAGGCTAATTGGATCGAGTCAAGTTAACCCATCTTACATTTTAGACATACGTAGAGCCCATTTGAACACGACTTTTGAAAAATCGAAATGAGTTTTTGAGACCCAAAGTTACTTTCGAAATCGTTTTGTTAATTTTATAAAAGTACTTCTGATAGAAGAGTGTTTAGAGTGCTTTTAAGGGTGTGTTTGAGCCACATTATTTTGGAAGAATGTATTCTGAAATAGTAGATTGATGGAGAATGTGTATAGTGGTGACAATCGAGCCATAGCGGCTCACAAGTCGCTCGGGCTTGTTTTTTACGAGCGGCTCGTCTAATTTTTTTTTAGAAGGATAGTTAAATTTTTTTTTAAAAAAAAAGGTGAGCCTGAGCCGAACAGCTCGGCTTGACTCGCTACAGTACGAGCTCGCCCACGAGCTTGCTCGGCTCGTTTGCCACCCTTGAATGTGTGGTTGAAAAAAAAAAAATTTATTAATGTAATGAAAAATATTATTTTAATGAAAAATGTGTTATTGAAAATGAGTAGAAGAATGAAAATGAAAATTTTAATGTATACCAAACAGGGGTTTAATATATACTAAACAGGGGCTAAAATTTAGTTTCCAAACAAAAATTAAAATAGCTTCTTTCAAAAACTTTTCTCCAAAAAGCAAAAACAATTATCATGCCAAACGAACCTGTAATAAGTAGCAAGCAAGATGTATCGACAACATTGAAGTCAAAAAAGCTAGTATATGTATTTTGTTTGGCTATTATGTTCGTAGGCTAGATTTACTTGATAATATTATGTAACCATATCAAGTTATATTGATTCTCATTTTTTTCTATCAGTATGTTGTATTGAATTTATATATTTCTCGTAAACGCGATATTTTTTATATAATATGTTTCAACAATTTAAGTAGTATACTAGCACTTACATTGATAATAAAATCCTAGGAACTTTGACATTCTCTAATGTGTCTCCTACCAATTACATTCTAAATGTCCAAATTAATTATTGGAGGAACCTAAACCAAAAGTATCTCAACTTCTTGATAATGTTGCACACTCAAAATATATACATATGATGACGTGCACTTGTTTTCTAGGATAAACGTAAATTCTACTCCAAATAATTGCAATTCGTGATCACAATGCTACGTAATTATGCTCTAAATGTAATTGTAATATAATTGAAAAGGACCACTTGATACTTCCACACGTTGCATAGACAAAGTTTTAGTCCGTCCAATGATTATGTCTTGAAATATTTTGCATTTACTAGTTATAGAAATTTACCAAAGAAGAACGAGCCCTTTTTAATTTAAAAATAATTGGGGACGAATAGATCGTTAAAAATGATTTTTATATTTTTAAAGATTAAATCACGGGACTTGATCGACTTGATAAAGTACGGATCATTTCATTGTGCGACGTTTTTACGTGAGATGCAAATAACCAACCAAGCGAATAAGTTTAGCATTTTCTTCCAAAATCATGTGTGCTTGATTGGAATCACATCAAATTAATTGATTCATTTACCATTAAAATTCAACTAATTTTAAGACTAATATTCAAGAATCACCTTTGATTGTTTTGAGCAAAAGAAATAAAAATGAAACGAGTGATCTCGTAGTTCTTATCCTATGAAAGTTCATTATTAAGTGATTACATTTTTTGTAGTCATGCATTACTTCTATCTGCTAGAAAACACAATCTTTAGAGGAATAAGAGAATTTGCGTCAATATAAATAAAATATAAACATTTTAGAATTACAAAGAAGAATACTTGATAGTAGGGTTACATTCTATAAAACAAAAATAATTACATAATCATACGAATAAAAAGGTCAAATCGTATAGAGATGGGTGTGTTTGAGCCACGTTATTTTGGAAGAATGTATTCTGGAATAGTAGATTGACGGAGAATGTGTGGTTGAAAAAAAAAGAAAAGTTATTGATGTGATGAAAAATATTATTTTAATGAAGAATGTGTAGTTGAAAATGAGTAGACAAATGAAAATGAAAATTTTAATGTGTACCACTCAGACGCTAAGTAAAATTTTGAAAAATATCTAAAGGGTAAATATATTCACAACCTTTATTTTACACTACGTTTTAATTACACTTAATACTTTTATTCTTTACTCATTGCAGCATAACGATTTTTCATGACATTTTTATCCTCAAAATTTCAATTAGTTAAAACATTTTGTATTTGATAACAGTCTATGTTTAAAAAGTCCGTTGAATAGTGTATAACAATTTATTATTTCATCATATTTTAAAACTATAAAAAATACAATAAAATATTTTTTCCTCATTTCAAAGCATGGAAACATAAATTATATCACCAAAGACAAGATGTATTCATTAATGGAAGGTTGAAGATAAAATTTCGACGAAAAAATTTAAAAAATAATCGTCACAACGAACAAAGATTGAGAAGTTTAATTGAAATTAAAATCTGGTGTAATAAATAAAAATTGTAATATATCTTAAACTAAATTACATAAATATTTAATAAAAGTTCTTAAACAACATTATGAAAAGTTCTGTTACCTGCCCCTTTGACACGCCACAAAAGGTGGAAGAAAATCATGGTCAAGATTTTTGGAAGTGATTGAAAAGATTTCATTTTATTTTCGGAATTTTGGAGGGACCCTTTTTGGTGGCTGTCTAAGAAACTGAACATAAAAGAAAGTAAGAAACACATTTTGTGAATCCAGCTAAGCAAATAAAGAATCCAATATAGGGAGACTGAGAAAAACATATCCATCGGAGTTGACTTTTGAGAATAAATAGTCAAAATTGCACTAGTAAAAATAGAAATATTTTCCATCAATTCAATTGGTTCTCTCACTCATCAATCATTATAAAAGGTGTAGAATAATTCTTGATTCCAACCTTGCATACAAAACAATTAAAGGTCACACACTTTTTTATGTACGGTTTTCCGAATTTAGTGATCCACCCGTGAAGTCTGGTAAAGAGTTTTAAAAGTCGTCGTCAAGTAAAGTCGAGATTTTTTCAAAAAAAAAAAAAAATAAAGTTACGAATGGGTTGTTTAATAATTTTAAATAAAATTATATATATATATATTCGACTTTAGAAAGTTTCGATTCAATTGAGTTGAGCAACCTCCGTGAGCGGCGCATCCATAAAAAGAGCAAGAGAGTTTTCATGGCTGTTGTTTCTGTCCATAATTTTCTCGATTATTAGATATAAAAAGAAGTAAAGAACAGTAGAAACCAATTCCCTAAAACTTTTGGACCACCAAATATTGTGCTGGATCTTGATTTCAAGTGGTTTGATCAAAATCTATAAATAATCCTTCAACGATAAATGACCATTCTTAAGTAGACCCCTGTCGAGCCTCTACCGGACTGACCTAACCCATGAAAAATGGCCCACCACAAAACGAGACAACTGACCTAACCCAATTCTACACTGCTATGACATTGATACATATATCCTAGTAAACTGGTCCCCTTTCTTCTTGATGAATCAATCCGTGGGGATACTGCATATTCATAAATACCAGTCTTTTATACTGCAAGGCTGAGTGGTATAGTTGGTTTCAAGACATTTCAATAGGTATATCGAAGGTCGAATTGAGCCCTTAACTTTATTTCTTTTAGAAACAAAAAGGGAATAAAAATTCTCGTCAAACCAGAAGGGAACAAAGATATCTAGAGGTCCACATATAAACAGAATTTTTCATTAAGTTTGCGTTTCTGCAGTTATTTTTCTTGAGTAATGCTATTTAACACAATTTGTCTAATCGAATGGCATTAAGTGATGTTAAATAATACGTCTAATTAAATAAATTTTATCTAATTTCTACATTTACTTGAACATATCACCTAGCAACAATAAACTGGTGTTTTGATTCTTTTTTCGTCAATTGATATCATAGCATATACTCGTTGGGGATGATATGCGACATTCGAGGAAGAGCTACTTGAGCTAAAAAGCTAGTTCTCTAAAGTCACTTGGTTGAGAATGTGGCTTTATGTGGGTGTCATTATCAAAAGGAAGGTAGGGTTCACGTTCTTCGGAAATTGCGAACAAAGTTTTCACACCAACCGATGAAGTAAACAACGAGATTATAAGAAAATTGAACTTCTACATCAAATAGGTTAACCTTTTTGAATGAACTCTAGTGTCGGATATAGGGGTGTGGCGGACTACCCAAACCCAGCCCAACAACAAAATAATAATAATAATAATAATAATAATAAAGAAAATGTTGCGGTGAATTTTACTGAGCTAGTTTGCAGTTGATTCGAATTATAATTCTCAAAAATTTTTTTTAAAAAAAGTTATTGATATTGTTTTGAAGTAGACGTGGTATACTTCGTAATGCACTTTTCAATTTGCAAAATTGCTAAACGTTAAAGTCGCAATAGTGAGTTAAAAATGATGGATTTAATAAATTTAAGTCATAGTCGTCACTTCTTTTAGTTTACTTTCGGGTATATATATCTCGATCATAGAGTATGTAACTGTAAGACGCATATTTTGAAATGAGAGACAGTTAAATATGGACTTAAAATAGCTAGCCAAGATGACTTCTTAAAGTGTGGCTAATAATTTTATTTCAAGTTATTTATTGTATTCAATATGCAAATTAATTTAAGGGTTAGACTAACTGTGGCCCTATTTTTGTCTCTCATTTCTCTCGAACTGTAAAAATCTTATGTAAAGAAAATTGCGCTCCCCAAGTTGATTAACTGTGGTTCCGCCCCCTAATAGAATCTCAGTTCCTAATAAGTGATATCAGAGCCTTGTTACAATTTACAAACTTAGTTGTGTAGACAGCAAAAGATAAATCCTAAAATGCAGGGGAATGAAGGTGATGGGTGTTGAGTCGGATTACAATGGTGAAAAACTTGTGGTTTGCTCCCAAGACAATTGCATTCACGTAAGGTTGACATAGTGGAAGAGTTGAGTCTTGATGGAGCTTATAATCCTTCTTGATTTGAAGAAGGGGACAAGTAGATTTTCGATTGAGGAGGCCCGAAATGATATGCTTCATTCGGGGGAATTACCAATCAGAGTCCTTCTAGGGCACGTTTTCCGCGTCTTATTAGACCAAATAAAGATTAATTTAATCATATTTAATTTTTATCCGGTGTTTGGATCAAAATAATACTCGATTTTGTTCAAGTACTAATCCTCCTTTAGTCAACCATATAAAATGTGTAAGCTATAATGAGTTGAGTTTATATGCAACAATTCATGAATAAAGAAAAAATTAATTGTACTAAAATACACAATAAAGTGGAAATTGTAAAAAATGTCCACTTTCCTCTAACCACTTGCAAAAATGTCAACTTTCAAAAATCCTTGCAAAAATTGTCATTTTGATATATTTTAGACCAAA
>CAIGRH010269512.1:0-13035 GCA_903798295.1 Fraxinus nigra
GTAATCTTCAATGTGATGAAGAAACTAAACTTGAACTTCTTAATCTTATCAATTCCGAATCTGATACTTGTTCTTCAGATTATGACATTGAAAATGTTTTTTAAAATCAAGAAGATTCAGATTTTGAAGAAAGTTCAAAGTCGTCCTTATCTTCTCAGACTTCTCAAAATAAAGAAATTTGTGGTTGTAAAATTATAAATGTTCTTACTAAAGAAAAAGAACTTATTCAAGAAATTATCGATCAAATTCCTGATCAAAAACTCAAGAATAAGTTTAGTACTCTTTTACCCTTTTCATCTTCTCAAATTGACGGAGCATTCAACATGCAAGACGTTATGAAACGCTTTCAAAAAGAAAAAATTTCAAAAATTTCTTGTTCTGATTTGAAAATTGAAATTAATTCTATGAAATCTCAAATTTCCAATCTTGAAAAACAAATGAGAAATGTTAAACTTAATGATGCTCATTTTCAAGTTTAATAAAATAATATTACACGCAAATTCAAAAATTTTCCTTATTTTTTAACCACTTATATTTCATCAAAACACTATTTAAAATGCATTCTTAGGATAATAATGTGGCTCAAACAGAGTAAGTATACAAATATGGTTGGCAACATTAGTAGATAGTCATGTGTTGTCAAAATTGAAGCATGTGATGTAGAAAATAAATTTTTAAAGTGAATAGATTTGACAATACTAAGTAGGATGTTGTAACGAATATTGTACATATAACATGATTCTTTGCAGTTACATTTCTCATCTCCCATAAAAAAATGTTACACAAAAATTCATATCTTTTTCTTATTTTTTAACAACATATTCTTTAAAAAATTACTATTCTAAAACACGTTTTTCATTTAAAAATCTAATGGAACCCAAACGAGAGCATAATACTATAATACTTCTCAAAACTATTTGAGTTGCTGTATTTTAGACAGAAAAATTTCTTTCGAATGAAAGAACTGTATCACGAGAAACATGATGAATCCAAAAGCACACTACAATATGGTCTAGAGACAACCATCACGAAAAGTTGTACATAAGCATCGTGTGTGTGTGTGTGTGTATATTTTAAAATGAGATGAGATTTGTGTTTTGAACTGAGAAAACGTGTTAACACAAAGATAACATGTTAGACATCAAATGAATTTATTCTAAATCGACTAGATCCTTCGTGTTCAAGTTCTAGTGTTCAAAAGAATATATAGCTGATATGATACGTACATACACTGTATATCACAAACTTTCAAATAGAAAATGGTATCTCTTCAAGTTAAACGAACATTCCAGTCCTATCCCAGCAGCCGTCTTCAAGTTCCTAGTTTCTGTACTCGGTATGCTTTAGAAATTAACTGCAACATCAAAATTCAGTTTTCTGAGTCATAAAGCAAAAACAAAAGGACGGAGGTCCATTATGGCGACTCATGGTTTCCAAGGAGCTGGTGGCGGTGGAGGTGTGGGGAACATTGGTGGTACTGCAGAGAATATCGTGTTCTTGTCAATTTTTGTGGTCCTATCTCCGGATAGGGCGACAAGTGCAGCAACTAGACCAGCATTTCCTGCAAGGGTAGGCTCTGTATAGTTGTAGTTTGTACGAACATCATGGAATCCATCATGTCTATCAGGACCAGCAACCATGGCCCCAACAATGGTATTAGGGTTTGGCTTTTTTGAATCCCTCCATTTCCATCCTCCCTTACAGTTATATTTGACCTTGTTCTTGGGTATGGATGCACCTCTATGGTGGACGTGTTTTGGATAGTGATTTCCAACGCCCACAACATAGCTCATCTTCCTAGGATTTTTGCCGAGGATGTAGTTTATCTGGAAAGTAAAGAAAAAACAATGTAAATAATCACCAATTTAAATGTGTTGTGATGAGAAGGCAACATTATATTTCACCTGGGTCTCAGCAAATTTTCGGAGAACACTAGTTTGGTAGAAATGGGGTCCACAGTACCACCCAGGTGTGTCAGCGGCATCAAGATAGTCACTGAACACCGTAGCCAAGAATGCTGCATTGACTACATACTGAAGAGGTTGAGGTGCTCCATGGTTTAACTGGATCATGCCTCCTGTAAAACCCCAACATAGAAGTTAAAAACCTCGAGGAATATGAAATATTTAGTTTTCCAATCATGGCAATGAGGCAAGATTGATTACCTTTAGTTCTGTTAAATGTGGTAAAATCCGGCAGGAAGGAGCACATAAATATTCCAGTCTGGTTGTGAAATGTTCTCAAGATTTCCTCATAAGGGTAGCCAGGATTCAAGAACAATCTCAATCGGCTCAGAAGCACCTAAATACAGTATGAAAAAGATAATTTTACAAACTGTACATGCTTTGGAAAGAAAACTTTCAAAGTCCAGATGGCATCAAATTATGCAAAGCTGCAAATATTGTTCCTAAGACCATGATATAATGATTGGACACTTTATTTCAACATTCATACATTATTTAAGCAAATAGAATGGCAGGAATGCAACTTTAAGCCACAAAAACAGAAGATCCTATTGCAGGCAAAGAAAAGTGAATTTGGCAATTTGAAAAACCTTGGAATTCAAATGTAGGTTGTTAACTAAAAGAACATACCTATATTTAATCCACATAACAGAACTAGTTATTATAAGCGCAAAGTGGATTCTGTAGCTACAACCCAAATCAAGAACATATAAAAATAAACAAAAATTATTTTTTTAGTGAAACTTACTTGTGCTCCAGCAAGCTTGTTGTCCCAACTTAATACACCATAATACGGGCCTCCCCAAAATGCTCCAGCATGCTTGGCAAGACCAGGAGTCGTAGCCAGCTGAAGGTAGGAAGAATTTCCAGTAGCATAATATAGCCAAGATGCACCCCACACAAACTCATCCCAGTAGCTGGTGGAGTTGTAGAAAATTGAAGCTTCATTACCGGAACTGTATCTACCACGTTGGTCCCTGGAGAATTTAAAGAGGGTTTTGGCACCATGGACGAGCTTTTGTGAGTAGGCCTTGTTATCCTTGAAAACAATGGATGCCGAAGCCAAAGCAGCAGCCATCTCTGCAGCAAGATCCGAGCAACTATGACATATAGCAACTGGCCTCTCATAATCAATATCTTCTGGGCGCATCCAACAGTAGTGATCATTCGGATCTGAATCTTCCGAAGTGCCACCCTTTCCAACCTACCAAGTAAAATCATAGAAATATCGTTTAACAAGCCCGTACATAAAGCAAAATTTGGTATTTAACTCCAGGCCAGGAAGCAAGAACTTATGAGAGTAAAACTACTACTTCTAATGGAAGCCAAGTGGTCACATATGGAGTGAGTACAACACATTTTCTCCCTTTTAATTTATATCGAGAGACAAACATACATTAATGAGCGAAAGGAAAACCACAAGATTTGAGGTGTAAAACATAGCACATTTTTTAAATTTCCATCCATAGGAACGTGTAATATGACAATGTAATATGAAATTATCAACAATTACATGGCAATTACCTGCATCACTAGCTGATCTATGGAATCGGCAGTGGAGTTGAAAGACTTGAGGAAGTAATCCGTCCCCCACTTGATAATATCTTTAATATGGTTAAGCTCCCCAGCGGCTTCATACTTTGCACTGTATTCTATCACGCTCCAACTCAACATAGTCATGGCAAAAGATTGAGGGAAATTGAACTTGATCGCATCTCCAGCATCATAATAGCCACCTACCAGGTCCTTAAATATAGTTGCGCTATCAGACTTCCCATCATTTAAACAAGAGTTTCCCCTCCATGACACATTATTGTGCTTTGGAAGCTTTCCAGCTGTAAAAATCCATCACTAATTAGATAAAATGGCCAATTCATTAGACCAAATGCAATAAATTGATATATAAACCACAGCCAATGAGCCTATGGCATTAGTGTAAGAATTCTTAAACTATTAGGTAAGACAAATCTAAAAGTGCATTTCAATTTCAAACAAAGGCTGCCCGTGGATCTCAAATCAAATGCAGTGTCTATTCTTAGATCCATCTATCATCTCAGGCAACCCACAGTTAATAACAAACATATAATACTATTCAGAAAATGAAGTGATCACTTGCAATTTGTCAATAAAAGAACAAACACTTTAAACATATTATGAGCTTGCATGCACTTCGAATCTACTGTTCTACTCTTGGTTCCTATCGTCTTCTATCAAAACCACCTGGCTACACATATGCTCAAAATTATAGCAGTATATGTGACCAAAACTAAAAAAAAAAAATCCCATAAATATGATAGAGCCATAATTAGCAGTAATTGTTGATAGATAGAATGTGAAATCCTTCATTTATATATGCACTATCAACCTCATACAAAAATTCATCAGATTTAGAGAAACTATGACCCAATTGAACAAATTGTTATCACACAATAAAAAGTACTATAGCATACTGTTCACTTACAGCGCTGAGCATTGAAGAACATGAGCGCCTTGCGAAGTGCCACAGTGTAATTATCCGGAGGTGGCGGGTGGTGGTGGTGTCGGGGCACAGTCTTGACGATCAAAGCAATGAATCCAGCCAAGAGTCCCGCAGCCAAGATTGTACCCACAGTCCAAACAAAAATTTTCCTGCTCACAATAATACACCCCAGATCTACATATTTCTTCTTCTTCTGCTCCCCAGGGCCAAGCAGCCAGCTTTGTTGAGTCTCATCCAACGGCCGTGACAGCGCCGCCCTGTCATAGTCCTGTAAATTCCTACTCCGGTCATCATCGGTGGCAGAGTCCGCCGCATTGATCTCAAGCGGCCCTCCCCATGGATCTCTCCCGTACATACTCATATTTTCACCCTTTCCACCAAATTACCAATATGTAAGTTAGTATGATACCCAACACAAGCTCCCCTAAAAGCCCTACTAGTGCTGGCTTAAAGAAAGGAGATGAATAAACTTGCAAATGATGTGAAGGGATTTCGAAGAAATCTGTAGCTTTTTGTGGAGTAAAGTGAGTGCCGTGGTAGAGTGGGTGAAATATAACGCGGGGTTGGGGACAGTGGCAATAATGGAGTTTTGCTGTGATGCAGCTGTATTTTGCCGATTTATTTATTATTTTATTATTTTGGTAATTTATTTTTTATTTCATTGGTCTATCGGTGAAGCAAAATTGGTTTGATGAGTCCGCTAATAGAGACAAAGATACACCACCGTCTAATTCCAATCCAACCTCACTTTGCTTACCTTGCATGTTACCTATTTCTTTGTAATTATTCTTATCTTGCGCTGAACTCTTAGGGGCTGTTGGAGCCTCAATTATTATATATATATATATTTTTTTTGTATAGAATGTATTTTAAAATTGTAAATTGAACTGCGAGTAATATTATTTTATTGTAGAATATGTCATTGAAAAGAAGAGAAAAAAAAATGAAAATCAAACAGTGTCATAGTACAAAATAATGAATAATTTTCATGTGAGAGTGTGGACACTCCTGCGTACAAAAAATTATGTACACGTAGCATGTCCGTAAAATAATTTCTTTCAAGTGATCAAACTTTATTTATCAAGTGACACAATCTTTCAATCCCACAACTCAGACTTCGCCTGAAATTTAATTTGATTTTTCTTAAAAGATTCAGAATATAGTAAAAAAAAATGCTCAAAATGATCTAATCATTTTCCTTTTTTTTTTTTCTTGTATGGATTGTATCATTTAAAATTCATTTATTAAGATAGACTACTTTTCAAAATCACGACTTTTTTCAACGGCATCTCCATCAATCTACTATTTTAAAATACATTTTTAAGAAGAAAAAAATTGAGTTCAAATAGGCTCTTAATTCAATATTTTCTTTAAAAAAATGTTGGAAGAGAAATAATTTTCATATTTGCTTCCCAATAAATATTTATTTGTTTTATCAAAACCAAAAGTAATCCTAGAGATACAATTTTAGCTTAGAGAAAAAGGTATCGTGATTGATTTGAAACCGACAACCAAAATATAACTGATTTTCAAACATTTGGAATTGACTATGATGCATAAATACATTGTTTTTCAATTTGTGACTTCGCGCAGAAGGGTGCACCTAACGGGCAATCCGATTGAAAAAAAAGAAGAAGAAGAAAAAGAAAATGAGGCTTCTTTTACGGCCACATACAGATGTCTAGAGAACCGTACAAATCCAGAGTAACGATTTGATTCTTTGTTAATAAATAGAAGGAAATTATCAAGTTGTACGCCTTGGTGTACAATCCTCTCACAAGAGAGGGGCCACAAGTGTACAACCATCTCACAAGAGGGGGGGTGGGGGGGGGCAATGTTGTACACCGGGGTGTCAACTCCAGTGTAAAAGTAGCATGGTCCGACAAGACTTCTACTTCTTGTACAGGAACTTTACGAGGAAACTACTTCAAATAGTGTTTGAAAAATAATTTCTAAAAGATTTTTCTATTTCGGAAAATATTTTAAAGGAAGTTATATCGGATCAATTTCTTCAGAAGTCATGCCAAACGAACTATAAATGTAAGTTTATATACCTTGAAAAATCGAGAGCAAATTATTATAACTTCTTGAAATACAATGAAACCGAACTTGAAGTAATAGCGACATTGGTTGCAGAGAGAGCAATGACAACAGTCACGCTTCTCTGCTACGTCTTTTGCTTCTATAGCTTCTTGTTTCGGGGTTTAGAGTGAAACCTAAAGTCATAACTAAATTGCTTAGTTGTCATAATAAAAAGTAAAATTGGTGAATTAAATTGGACAAGACTGAATGTATACAAGGGTTTAAAATTTTGTTACATTCGTTTAATATTGCATAAAACATGTCCTACAAGTCATGTTCATAATCAATTTCCGAGAAAATTCAAGAAATTTAATCAATTCAAGAAATTATGTAAGGGTTTAAAATTTTGTTCATTCGTTTAATATTGCATGAAACATGTCCTAACAAGTCATTATATGATGTAGTAGAAGAAAGCGGTAGAGACGTGTCATCCATAAACATGTTACAACAAATGCTTGCAATGTACTAAGATAGCTGCTGGGGGGTCTTAAATATGTTCTTCAGTGAAAATATGTTGCAAATTATTACTTACAAGAATTCAGCAATTGTTCGACCATTAGAAGCCATAAGCTGTAGGATAAAGCCAGGATCATTTACCCACAAACACCGGTGTGATATTTCCCTCCTTGCTGGACATCTCATTGGTTACCCAGTGCAAGATCATGCCAAGTGTCTACCTCGACTTGTTGGATCTCCATATCTGAGAACAAAATTTAATTTATCATAGGCACGCCACAGGAACTAACTCAAGAAAACACAAAAGAAATAATATTACTGAAATTTTGTAGAAGATGACAGTCTAGATTAATAGCTGAGCATCAAAACAGCGTATACGAAAATTGAACCAACAAAATGTGATGTGGATCGATGAAATTTGATTATGGGATTGAATGCTGAACTAACTTCAAAACTACGGATCAGAAGAGGTGCAGAAAACCCAAATAAAAGGAAGTAAAAAGGTTCCATGAGAACTGCCTTTTCTCTCTCCAATTTAATACAGATAACATACAATTTAACTCAGTGATCTCTAACCAGCTTTAGTTCTTCTATGGAGGGAGAAAGGAAGTGTATATAAAGCAGGAGCCAAGTCACATTTGCAAAATATGCCTTGTGCTTCTTCGTTTGAATTACTCTCTTTATCCAACAGAGAGAGGTTTCACACACACATAATTCATAATATATAGTTGTGTGAGAGAGAGCAGAAGATCTCCTTTCAGTCAAATGTGGGGGGCTGAGAAGCGGTTAGAGCTGCCATCTCATGCATTTGGTTATGCTTAATGTGGAGATTTTGAGGCTTAAGTTTAACCAGTGCATGCTATGGGAGCAATTCTTCCGTTTGCTTTGCCCGCTAATTGGATTGAAGGAAGCTCTCGGCGATCACTTCACATGCATGCATAAACAATTATATATGATGATTTATAATCCCCGTTGGTAACTGTCCCAACAGAATTTGTTATCTGTCTTTGCCCTTTGGTCCTTCTAGAATAGGTGTATTTGATTGGAGGCCTATCATATAGTTCATGAGATTTATAGAGCAACATGGCTCAAAACTCTGAAAGATATATACAGCAACATGGTACATGAGATTTACAAGTTTCAAATATTAAACTTGAACCTCAGTAAATGCTCAACTGTTCCCATCTTAAGCATACGATTCTAATGTAAGTTTGTAGTGAAAACTATGTAGTCAATTGTATCAATTTCTGTAATTAACAACAAAAAAAAAACCACGACATGAACAAGGTAGAGTTCAAAAGTGCATATAAATGTTCTCCACCACCAAACCACAACTAGCCCCTGTTTGGGATACATTATAATGAGTTTTTGGGGATAATGTATTTTGGAATAGTGATTTTTTTAAAGAATGTGGGGTTAAAAAAAGAATAAAATTTTGGATTTACATGTAATATTATTTTATTGAGAGAGTGGTTAAAATTGTTAGGTTTAAGATGTTTTGTAATTGGCAATTTTGTAAACAAAAATGACTGAATTGTACTATGTTTAAAAGTCAAGGAGTAATGAGCAAATAATTGAAAATAGGGTTATTAGGTCTAGGGTTCGAAAATGGTAAAAGGAGAAAAAACAGCATAGTTTTCGCTAGACTGTTGCAAAGGTTTGGTTCAAGCTACAAAAACAAAAATAGCACAGATTTTTGCTAGACTGTCGCCAAAGCCCTCGCTCGAACGACGTGGTTATCCGGAAAAATTTTATTTCGCGATTTAAACTTTTTACCCGACCTGTTCGTTTCCTAACCTACCTATATATTTCAAACACATCTGTACGAAAATTTACAAAGTTGAACATTGAGAGAGTTTCATCTGTGAGCGATTTATTCTATTTTATCTTTCAACCTTTGTCTATTTTGATTGTTTCGATGAGAAAAATCGTTCCAATAATCCAAATACCAAACTGTCTTTCCTCTACATCTTGTCAGAGTTCTGACGATCGATGGAAGTTAACTAGAGTTCCAGTATGTGAAAAACAATGTGTTCTTCGTTGATCCACGGGAAATAAACGATTTCACAAAGTTAGGAGTATTGCAAGGTAGCAGATTCCACGGAGAGCTTTGGCAACAGCAGCTAAGGATTGGTGCAGAAGAGCACGCGATCCAAGAAGAGCGGTAAGGAGTGCAGTCGGGAGATCAGATAGTACGGATCGTCTAGTCTAATAGACTGTAAGTTGTTAAAATTGTTTATAGTGGATTGAATGGCAAAGTGTCCGAAATTTTTCCCCAGTTGGGTTTCTCCATGATCATCCTGGTGTTGATTTACTGCTTTTGCTTTGCTTATTGATTGATCATATAATCTGCGGTATTCAAATTTATGACTAAAATGACTTACATGGTTAATCATCTAGAAAAGAATTAAAAAGTGACTTGTTGCTATTTAATTCGATAGTATTTTTAAATTCCACAATATATGCTTATTCACCCCCCTCTAGGTGGTATTAGGGTCGAACTACGCGTTTTTCAAAAATGAAGAAAGAGAAAATGTATGAAATTATAATGGAGACTAAACAGGGGCTTAATATCCTAAAGATGATAATTAACAACTACGTCTTTCACGTCTATAAAATATAAAAATACAGAAAATTATCCAATTAAAGTGGAAGAATTGCTTATTTAATAGAAGTATATATCAGTGTGCAAAGATAACAGTGAAAGTTACACATATCCAAGTTTACATGTTTATATCAAACTGTTGTTTTCCAAATTATCGTCTATAAGATAATATTATTGGTTCAAAATAGATATGCTTTATCCACTTTTTGCCTACTGACCTGATAATGAAATTTTAAATTTCAATTTATGTCAGATATATGGAGAAAATATGGTAAAGTGCATCAAATTTGCAAGTCCATCCTTAAAATCCGTGCTAGGAAATTAATCAAAACTGCAAAATTGTGTTTCTTGGGGAAAAATATCAATACTACTCGTCTACATATATTTGAACCCATGGGATAGGTCACAGGATTTTCCAAATTCCAATTTTTGCTTGGGTTTTTCAAGAAAATCATGTCATGGCTAGCCAATTACCATTATCTTTCCACCAGGACCACCACCAAGCTTAAGACTGCATTTTAAAGAAAATTTAATGTAATATGTATGATTTCCTGTAGCATGGAAACACAAAAAAGGAAATAGGAAAAACTACTCTTCATTTCTTGACTTAAGCCACTTGCCAATCGCCCAATATCTTGCCAAATGCCAAAACACAAAAATAAGTCAAAATTCTCAGATATCTCTCTAAAGATTGTGGAATTATGCAATTGGGCTTCAGACACTGAATTGGACGATTCCAGCTAAATTCAAATTGATCCTTTTAAGAAAGTTTGAGAACCTAGATTTTTGCAGCCAAATAGTATATAGTAAGTGTGATTATCCACCCCCATTCCTTCCCTTTCCCTCAAGCAAGTTCAGCTTTTAGTTCAAGAGTGAACTGGTGACTGGAATGCATAAATTGTTCATCAGAATTAAGAACATAAACACCCCCCTGGGACCTAGAATGTAAACATCAAAATAACCACCGGATAATGGAAATACACTGCATATTGCATAATTCCAATTAAATTCTCAGATCGATGGAGGAAAAAACATACTCGAGTCTTCAGTGTCATCCGTTCTAGAAGCCAGAACAGGTGGTAATGGAAGATCTGAAAAGGCAAACATAAAATATTAAAAGTATGAAACACGTAGGATGAATTAATTAACTTGGAAAATTATATCGGACGAGATTAAGCCCATGTTTGGTCCCACTAAATTTTTATCAATAAAATAATATTACACCTGAACCCAAAAATCTCCTTACTTTTTAACCACACATTCGCCAAAAATGCTATTCCAAAATCAATTTTCCTCAAATAATGGAGCTCAAACAAGGGCTAAATTCAACAACTAGTCCACAAATAACTGGAAGTGGAAAAAGTACCATCATCAGGCAGAGTGTCTCTCGCCCATTCTTCATCCACTATATCTATGAGAATACCAAGGCTCAATTCCGCCATTATCTCTATTTCAAACCAAAGGAATCAATCCCCTGTCACAATAATAAATTACGGAAACACACAAATGTGAAAATTGCATTTTGCAAAGGAAGTTCAAAAATTCACCAAAAGAAGTGTATGATTTGTGTGTCGTGATGATTGATGAAGTATACAATTAAGCTGTAAGCATCGAAAGATCCAATTTTACCTTTCGAGAGAGACGACGGACGACTTCTGAAAACCTAAAGAACGGAATAATTTGAAATTTAACCAGGCGACACTTTTTTTTACTTCCAAGTTTTTATATATCCACATTGGTCCTCAATTTTAAATTATTTTTGAACTTTTATCCCTAACCTTTTGGTCATTTTATCCTCAAACTTTTATTTATTAGACACGTCTCTAACGCGCTAAAAAATTACATTGCCTGTTTGAGGCACGTTATTTGCTCTCATTTTTAGAAAAAAATCAAACGTTAATGGGTCCACAAGTCACCATAGTTGACTTCTCCTCACATTTAAAGTTCAGCAACGATAGCTTTTCTTCTAATTTTGTACAGCAACGATCACTTTTTGTATATTAATATGGCTCAAACAGAGACCCATTAATTTTGTATATTAATTTTGCTCTCACTTTTTGTATATTAATTTTGTACAGCAACGATCACCATATTTGTTTGAGACCCTTTTTTTTTTTGGGAAGAAAAATATTTTAAAATTATAATTTTTTGGAGAATGTATAATTAAAAAATAAGAAAAAAATTTTGAGTTTACGTTTAAAATTATTTTATGAAAAAAGTGTGATGAAAAATGAATTTTTCAAAAAATGAGGTCAAAGATGGCTAAGAATGATTAAAAAGGGGTAATTGGCGCAAAACGTCCTTACCTTTGCCTGTCTTTGTGGAAAACGTCCTTACATTCTGTTTCTTGACGCAGAACGTCCCTATCTTTCACTTTTTTTGTTCAAAATGTCATTTTCCCTAATTTTTAACGTAAAATAACCATTATACCCTCCAATATAAATAATATAAAAAATAAAAATAAATAAAAAAATTGCAATATGCTCTAAACTTTTTTAAAAAATGCAGATGAGTCCAAAACACTAATTTAATTTCATCCAACATGACAAACCCTAATTCTCTCCCTCCATTCTCTCTCTACTCGTCGTCTCCTCCAACCGACAACCTCCATCCCTTCTCTCTCTACACCGCTCTCCATCCACTCACGACGTCGTCGGCCAGAAGCATGAATCCCCGACCATTCTTTCCTCCTCCACCATGACCTCCATCTCCTCCATTCCCAATCTCTCACCCTGGAATCTCTTCTCTCTTCCACCACCATTTCACTCACCAACCTCCATTCTCTACTCTCCCTCCCCTTACCACCCACTGCCGCCGCCGACGCAAGAAAATTGGTTCCACCGATTTTTGTACTCTCCTTGATTATGGAGGATTATGACCCCAGGTGAGTTCAACTTTTTAATTTGTCTAAGCTTTCTTTCACTCTCCTCATTCGACTTCTTACTCCTTCTTTGACCTCCCTCCACCCTTGGTACCCAATGCTGCCCTCGTTGCCACCTTCTTCCACCTAGCCCACGTTGCCCCCTTCTCTGCAATATCCCGCTGCTTCACCATCGACTGCACTACCGCCTGTAGGCTTTTTATGTTCTCTATAAGGCATTTTTTGATAATCTTGGCCATTTGTTTGAGATTAATTCTGACATCAATAGGATTATAGTCGGATTCGGGTGGGTTTCCTTGCCTAATTGTTGTGGAGTTTTGGGAATTGAGAAATTTGAGTTTTGTTGCTCCTCTGTGATTCTTAACGATTAGTTACTGAAATTACCGATAGAAATTACAATGTATCTCTCTTTTAAGAGAACAATTTGACTTGCATTTAATAACATTTCCATGTTCTGCTTAGAAACTACATAATTTACAGAAAAGACCAGATATTAATTGAAGAGAAGAAGTCAATAAACGATGCTAGCTTTGTGTTTATCTGTTGCATTAAAGTAAGGACCTCCAAA
>CAIGRH010269557.1:0-12616 GCA_903798295.1 Fraxinus nigra
AAGAATATGGATCTTGAAATCAGACGTCGTGAATCAACTGGTTCTGGTGCGAACACCCATGTCGAGACAGAGACACTTGCAAAGTTTGAGCTGATGGATGGTGCTCCAGTCAGAGGTTTGCTAAGGACTGTCCATTTTGGCAATAGGCATATGTAAACTTCCTGTAAACATATATGAAATTTTAATGCTCATTGGCATCACAGGTGAATCAATTCCAATCAGACTGTTTCTGAGCCCATATGAGCTGACACCAACATATCGGAACATCAACAACAAATTTAGCGTGAAGTACTATTTAAACCTTGTTCTTGTTGATGAAGAGGACCGTCGATATTTCAAGCAGCAGGAAATCACAATGTACCGGCTTCAAGAAACTTCCTGATTTAAATTGTGAATATTGACGATTCAGTACCTCAAGATGCTATGTTGAGCGGTGAAACTTCAGGGTTGCACGAGAACTTCTGAAAAGCTTACGTACCATTTCAGAAACTGAAACTCTTTGGAAACTGTATGAAATGTTTCAGGAACTCAAAAGAAACTTTCAACACGTTTTGTCGCATTTCCCTTTTCCATTTCTGTTCCAGTGCAACATTGGTTGTTTTTCAGCGGATTTAGAATGAGATAGATTATGAGACACTAGTGATTGCCTCAACACAATTTGTTTTATAGGTATCCTGCATCGTGTGCTTATACTTGTGTACTGTCTACTTTCTAGAATACAATTTGCAGTAAGATTTTAGGTTTTGTTGTTACTTATTGAATAATATGCTCGCTGCATTTCGCATTTTCCTTCACTTTAGTGAGCTATTGAATGTGGATCCGTGATGTACCTTTACGGTATGTTTGGAATGCAGCATTGAACTAGCATTTTCTTCATTACTGCTATTTAAATACCGTCCAGTTTACTTTATCAAACATGCACAAAGGATCGTGTCACTATTGTAAGATGCACTTTATGTCATTTCCTTATTGATTTAGCCCTGTTTGGCCTCCACTTTTTAAAATTCATTTTTCCTCGAATTTATTTCAACCCATTTCATGGAACCCAAACAAGGGATTAGTCCTCAATACAGTTGGCTTATACACTTTTCATAAACGATTCACGACCTTTGACTTCTTTACTTCTGTGTTCAACCCTCATTGAAAAGCTTAAATTGTTAAGCAAAGCGACACATTTTATTAACACCAACAACTAAACACGATCAGCTTTGTACTTGGTCAAAGAGTCTAATACTATTTGATTAATCCTAGTCCAGTATGATTCTGGATCTCATGCAATCACTGTGTCACGTTCTACTGCTGATACAAACATTCATATATATGCATAAGAAAAGCCTCTGGAGTGTCGAAAATTATAGGCTCTCAAGTCTTAATGATTCTCGAACTCATTTCTACACTAATATTTTCATTCAAGACTAGCCATGTTGTCCATTACGACGAATCACCTTTTTATCTGGTTTGCATGTTTTCTGGTAGACTTCATTCTTCAGATTCTGATGGCAGGTCTTCTTTAAACCAGTTATACAGCCCTCCTTCTAAGTGATAGACATTAGTATAACCATTGAGAACCAGCAAGTAAGCTGCTATGAGTGACCTGCACAAAGTGTTAGTGATTAAGCATTTCTACTTATTTCTTTCATTTACTACATGATTCCATCATAAGCTCCCTTTGCACTGCAGATAGTTATATAACAAAACTTGAACCAAACTGTCTGACACTAACATGATCCGTTCTAGTTGTTAAGGATCTAGTTGTTTTATAACACTTGGTTTTACAATTCGTCATGGTTACTTTCTTTTGTCAGTGCTTTACATTTTCTACTGCTTATGGCCATGAATTATAAGTAGCGTGCGAAAAGAGAAGCAGAAAAGAACCTTGACTGTTGGCCTTCTGGAAGATTTTGTGATGGCTTCATAGTTCCCCCCGCCGTGCAGGCAACAATTATCTTCGCACTCTTATCAATTTTTGACTCCACGCCTGCTTGCACAAGCCAAAGAATTCTTTGATTACAAAAAGTTTTCGTATAAGCAGGACTGATAACAAAGTATAATATCATATGTACATAACACACTTTGGATAAACTCAGGATTCTCTTCTGTTCCAGAAAAGATGCCAAAAAATGCGAATGCAGCTCGCCTAGCTATGTCCCAAGCTGTCCACTCTTTTATAAGCCTATATATTTGCACATTAATAGCACCCGGTGGATGAGCCTACATCATCAAATAATCACAAAATGAGCACTGCCTGAACGCAGCAGTGTTAAGGGCATGCTTCAATTCTTTGTTGTGATTTCAGTTACCTCTTTGAACTCTGCCTCAGGCCGTACATCAAGAATCACAAAGTTATTTTCTTTCTGAAGCCGCAATGCTTCCTTGGCATCCACACTCCTTACCTGCAGAAGTTCGACTTGTCAGTTATCTTAAGTGAAGTCTAAACAGGCAGAAGGAAGTATTTCACATCTTCATTTCTAATCTCCAACATCTGTTTTTCGTTTTTCTTTTGAAAAAATAATTTCTTTTGCTGTTTTATCATTTTCAAATGAAGCCTAAGGTGTATGATTCATATGAGAGATAGGACTCTTTTACCCTTTTCTCAAGTAGAAACTGCCGTTTGATCTTCCATTCTTCTTCAGCTGATCACTCGAAAAGGAGAGAAACACTAAGAACACGACCAGAGTACTAATATCGAGTAAGATTAATGTAAATTTCAATGAGAAGATAGAAATAACATGTACCTGGTGACTTTGCAGATTTTGTTGCTGCATTTTGAATTCTGAGGCCTCCACAAATGCTTGAGCCATTTCTTCTGCTGGAATATGCAACGGCTTTCGCAGTAAAACAAGAACTCGACTCATGATTCGAATTCGAATAGTAAGCAAGAGTAGAAGAACGGAAGTTGTGATATAAAGAGGAGGAAGAAAGAGCAGCCATGATCTTCAAAGTGAAAGAATTTCTTCAACAAGTACTAATGAAGGTAATGTTTTTAGTTTGTTCTTCTGCACTGAAGATTTTTGGAATGTCTAGTGAGGAAATTAGTGGGCCATGAATAGAAAACTGAGGATATTTTAGCTTCCTCACAATCTGAACTTGTGGCGCTGCTTTAATGAATTCCTTCCTATTTGGATTTCTTTGATCCATCCACTTGTTTTTTAGTCAGCAGGATAAAATCCATTACTGATCACACCGTAACTTGATCTTTCTAATTTCACCAAGTAGAATAGAGGTGTAAATTGAGCTTTGTTGGGCCGTGCCTAAAATTACTCGGGCTCTGTTGGAAACTACATTTTTTTTTTTGTTCTCTCTTCATCCATTTAATTTAAGAAAAATTTCTATTTCCAAGCTTTCAAAATAATTATTTATGATTGACCAACGCCACTCATACTAGGCTAGGCCTATGGACATTTTATAACATTTTTTTTTTTTAAAAAAAATACGACCTGGGCTGTTTGCGGCATCTATGGCCCGTGGCCGAGCACGGTAGAGTCTACACAAGCCAAACCAATCTTTTAATGTATTTGGATGGCTCGTCACATTGGTCTTGTGAAAAGATTAAAGAATTTGATCCCATCGATTGAAGCTTCCTCTTATTATTCAAGGAAGAACAAACATATGTGTCTTGAACGTCACGAGTCTGCTCCTAATTTATTGTGACGAATTCGTGTATCAATTACATGTGCCATGATGCTCGTGAACAATATGGCTTAGCTCAAACCAAGAGATATTCAAGGACAAGATGTCATAAAATATCTCCGGGTAGCATTTGAGATTGGGATGAAGTGCTCTATAGAATCATTATAGAAGCAAACTCGACCTGAAATTGTTGAACACGACAAATAAAGGCTACGAAATTTAACGTGACGCACAACAAACTTGAAAATCAAAAGATTTAACATCTTATGTTGTGGATAGATACTTATAAATCTTAAAGTCGTCTCATAAATTCAGCGTAAGAATTCACCTCTGAAATAAATATAAAATAACTGTTTACTCAAAATAAGTGACCAAGCTTTTAATAAAGTTCCATGTAACAATACTCCGTGATTATGTACAAATCATTCTAGATATTTTTAAGTTATGTTTGGCATGACTTAAGAGCTTGTTTGGTAGGGCTATTAATCAGATTAAAATTGAAAATATGGCCGTTGTTGGGTCCCACTCGTTTAATAAAAGTCAACAATAACGGCTAGTTTTTCAATTTTAATCCGATTTTAATCTCTATCAAACACTCTCTTAATATATTAATAAAGAACGTACACACATTAATAGAAATAAATCGCCATGAGAAAACACGTGTTTTGTTTGTTTAAAAATGAGAATAATATTTAAACGTCTTATATTTAGTTACTTTACTTCGAAAAAATATGTAAATGGAAAAGTTTTATATGCCCCCGCCTGTTTGGTACGGATTAAAATTCAGACTAATTTAAGTTAAAATTATCAATTAATTTTAACCACAATTTTCATGAGATCCACAATTTTTTAATCTTAAACTTTTATCAAAATCTATTAAAAATTTGATTTTAATCAACACCAAATAGTGGTTATATACAACCCATGTTTGATTACCTTTAATTTAACTTAATTTATTTATCTCTCATTTTCAATTACATATTTACACAATAAAATATTTTATATATAATCCCAATTTTTTTTTAATTTTTTAATTACATGTTCTCCGAAAAAAATATTATTCAAAACATAATTTTTTAAATTAATGGCAATAGGCATAATTAGTCAAAAAGAGATTTACAAAAGTCAAATTTTGTAATATTTTCCCTCAAAATTCTCCCTACTCACATGGTATGTCCAAACCCGTGTGACAGGATGAGGCCCAAGAAACCAAACATTGGGCCCACAATGTAATCCAACGGTTGAAACACACAGATACTTTCCATTTGGAACCCGCGGTAAAAAGTCCAACAATTAACACCAATCTGACAAACCAGGAAAAGACACGTGTCATAGTGAAGTAAACAGAAAACCATTAAAAATAGCACTATTCATCCCTAGTCTATTATTAACCTTTCATAAATTGCAATAGGTAGTGATCAAGATGTTGCTGGAGTAATAAACTGAGGACCAGCCATGCAATCCTCTATAAATCAAATCATACGCCCCCATTAATATCTGCATGTGTGTATATGTATACATATATATGTGTATGTATCTCCATCCATCTCTGTGAGATTTGTACGTAAAAGAGAGGGAGAGATAAAGATTGCATTTTCCATTCTCTCTCTTTTGAGGTTTTTTTATTTTTATTTTTGGGATTATTTGCATTGTAATTTGAGAAGATTGAATAAAAACCACAAAATGGAGTTGTTTTACTATATGGTGTTTGGGGGATTGGCGGCAGTAGTAGCTATAGTGGAGCTGAGTAAATCGAACAAGGATCGGACTAATACTTCATCGGCTTTCGAGTCATTTAAGAACAATTACCTGCTTGTTTATTCTCTAATGATGGGTACGTAACTTGTTTATACAAACACAAACACTCAGATCTGGATTTTTTGAACTTGTCATGTGTTTTTAATTGGTTTGCGTATTTTACTTGAAATGATTTGGAGTAATTGGGATTGTGGTTTATCTATTTGGTTTGTTGCATGTCTGAATGATTGTGGGATTTTGGTGCTCTATGTGGGATCTGATGCATTGATTGATCGTGTTCTTTGAAATTTTATGTTAATTTTTGGTGTATTCGATCTCAATTGGGTATTGTGTTAGTTAATATATGGGATTTCATCTTAAAAGATCATCTTTATTAAGAGGAGGAATTAATCCTTTGTAAGTTGGTCTATGTTTTCATCTTTACTCAATCTAGAATTTTTATCCCTTAACATGCCCCCGTAAGTTGGTGGCTCGTTTGAGTAGATCAATCTTGAAATCCGTGTGCTCAAATTTTTTTGAGTCTTAATCGGATCGAACCTCTCGTTAGAGCTTAACGGGCTCTGATACCATGTTAAGATTTGGGGTTCCATCTTAAAAGCTTATCCTTATTAAGAAGAGTAACACGATCCTTTATAAGTTGCTCTATGTTTTCATCTTTATTTGATGTGGAATTTTTATCCCTTAACAGTGTTGATTTTCAGAGGTAAGGTGGAGGAGATGGAAATGATGGAACTGTGGACATTGTTTTATTGTGTTAATAGATTGGGAGAAGCCTTACTAACTTAATGTATCATGTGTAGTTCAATTGTTTGATACCACTAATTTGGCATTGAATTTGCTATAAGATCCAATTATCTTTTGTAGCGTCAATAAGAAAACATTATCATCTACTTCTTGAATGTTGATTTCTTGTGCGTTATGGTATACTGCATAACAGCTTCCAGTCACTATATGTTATTTTAGCTTTTTTCAGCTGTTATGCTCTTGTTCTATACATTTATTTGTAAGATTATATTAAATAAGCTGTTTGAGTTATTGTTTTTTTAATCACATATTCCACGCTTTCCATTTTTATGTTATATTGCAAACCTTTGCAAGCTAAATTTTCTTGATTATGTCGAGGAGGGAATGCGAGGGGCTTGGTAATTTTTTTATTTCGCCCAACATATATAATATCTGGGGAAGATCCTTTTAAAGTAATATAATACATATGCACCCTTTTTCATTTTTTTTCTTTTTAAGCTAATACAATTCATATGCACTATTTCACGTTGCTCTTTTTATATCTATACATGGCTCTTGGCGACGGTTGGTGCAAATTGTTTTATAAGAAATATTTCTGACAAATGCTGTTTGCTTTTGCTGATACCTGTTTCCATGCAACAGCTGGTGACTGGTTGCAGGGTCCGTATGTTTACTACCTATATAGTACTTATGGCTATGGAAAGGGGGAAATTGGACAGCTCTTTATTGCAGGATTTGGTTCTTCCATGTTATTTGGAACCATAGTTGGATCTCTAGCTGACAAACAGTGAGATTGTCTCCTGATATTCTGTAAATTTAATTGCATGTGCTGAGGGAATTTCTTATTTGATTTTCATGATGAAATTTCAGGGGAAGGAAGAGGGCATGTGTAACTTACTGCATTACATATATACTGAGCTGCTTTACCAAGCACTCTCCTCAGTACAAAGTCCTGATGGTAGGACGTATTTTGGGTGGTATTGCTACATCTCTCCTGTTTTCAGCATTTGAGTCTTGGCTAGTGGCAGAGCACTTCAAGGTGATGGTTCTTTGATGATGACATCTTATTCCAGCAATGTGATTGGCATTGTTCCGTATTTAACTAGCTTTGAACTATTTGGCCACATCTGTTACGATTTAGCTTAACAATAGTATGTTGAAAATATAACTCAATTTGCATTTGTTCCACATGACCTAAGAATCACCGTTGCTGGCACTTATACACCGATTTTATACTTATGTTGTGCATAAGATGGTTTAGTTTGCTTTTCATTCTGTTGTGCTCTTAACCAAAAAGGCGCTTTACTTTATGCAAATGACTGCAACCTTTAACCTTAGGATGTTACTCTAATCTAAATTTCATCTATTCTATTTATCTGTGGTAATTACAATTTACAAGTATGAGTATTCGGTTTTATGATTTTAAGGCATTCTTCTTCTTTTTTTTCTTGCATATCTGAATATAGTTAGCAAAGTTTACTGAACAATTTATAAACTATTGAAGTTACTAGGATAGACGATTGTTGATCGCATTTTCTGTTCAATATGTCATTGCAGCGAGGTTTTGAACAGCAATGGCTCTCATTAACTTTCTCAAAGGCAATATTCCTCGGGAATGGCCTTATTGCTATTCTCTCTGGGTTGTTCGGAAATATGCTAGTTGATACCTTAAGCCTTGGGCCAGTATCACCCTTCGATGCTGCTGCCGTCATTCTAGCAATTGGCATGGCTATTATATTGTCATCATGGACTGAGAACTACGGTGACCCTTCAGATAACAAGGACTTACTGATGCAGTTCAAGGGTGCAGCTATAGCAATCGCTTCAGGTATATTCCTAGATCTCTTATGTAATAAAATGTTCTGCAGAATACAAATTTTAAGGGTTCAATGACATTGCAGATAGAACTAATATTGTTTGCCCATCCATTACCTAGAATGACAACAAAACTTTATTTCAGACAATTATATGACTTGCTATCCCCTGAGTTGTACGACTTGTTTCCCTTTCTATTTCTGTTTCTTGTTCACCGTTTTGTCCTTTTCGGGGAATTCAGCACACTGTTTATATTGGTCAGATGAGAAGATTGCACTGTTGGGTGCAATACAGTCCCTATTTGAAGGTTCAATGTATACATTTGTATTTCTCTGGACACCTGCTCTGAGTCCAAATGATGAAGAGATTCCCCATGGTTTTATTTTTGCAACTTTCATGTTGGCTTCAATGTTGGGAAGCTCAATAGCTTCTCGCTTACTAGCCCGCAACTCACCTACAGTGGAGAGCTACATGCAGATTGTATTCGCTATATCTTCTGCCTCTCTTCTGCTTCCCTTGTTGACAAATGTATGTCCGGAGTTCTTCTGTTTCTTTTATTTTATTCAAGTTTTTTTGCTCTGTTTCCTGGTATCTAATTTCTTGACACTCGTGTCAGTTCTTGGTATCTCCTTCAAAGGTGAACGGTGATGGCCTATCATTTTCAGGTTGTCTTCAACTTCTCGGCTTTTGTGTTTTTGAGGCTTGTGTGGGGATTTTCTGGCCATCAATTATGAAGATGAGAGCCCAATACATCCCTGAGGAGGCTCGAAGCACAATCATGAATTTCTTCCGCATCCCCTTAAACATCTTTGTTTGCATTGTGCTATATAATGTACGTTATTCAATCTTCTTAACATAAATGACATTGGCCACATATTTATCTTTGGTTTGCTGAATGGCTGTAGAGGCTTCAATTGTCATGGCAATTACCAATTATCATTATTTCTCTTTATTCTTTTATTTTCTGCTCAATTTTCTCTTTTTAGCTTGCCATTGTCTCAGACTCGTCTTGACCTCTTAGGTTAACTGTAATCAGTGTGAACTATTCTGTAGTGTTTTCCAATTATCTATGATTCAATCTGATCCATTGCTAGAAGTGAACGTCGACAATCCAAAAGTTTAGGATTCCAATATTGCATTAATGCACAGTACTAATTGCTAGATGTTAAACAGTTCATTTTATGTGTTTGAAGGTTAATGCATTCCCCATCACTGTCATGTTCGGTATGTGCTCAATCTTCCTCTTTGTTGCATCCATTCTGCAGAGCCGGCTCCTAGTCATTGCAGATAAACAAAGTGAGTATAGTGTTATCTATAGCTTATTGAGCTTAAAACTTTAATGACATAAGAGTCAGGACTACGATCCTGTTGTTTAATCTTCGATTCTTCTTGGAAGTTAGTAATCTGTACTTTAACTATTATTTTTCGGCCGTTTTCCTTTTTATTTCTTTTGCAGAGACAGAAGATTGGACTATGCTGAAGGAAAAGAATTTGGAGCATGAGCCTTTAAACGCTCCTTGATATCATTAGTTTCGACTGGTAAGATTTTCTGGAGGCTGTTAATGATCATCTATATATTACCACGATCTGCTGTTGGGATTTTACGCAGTCGAGGGGTACAGAAGTTGGTTATAGTTGGCTTATACAAAATGTTGCTAGACTTTTCTCCTTATTATATACGAAAGATGAAATCATAGCAACGTCTGATGATCTGCATCCTTTGCTGCTAGGTAGTCAATGTTTTTCTTTATAATTCTCATTTATTTTTCTTAAAGATCTTGGGTTCATGTAAAGCATTTGCAAAGCCCTATATTTTAAGTACAGGTAGCAGAATCCTTTATATTTTTGGTTCAATCCCCGACATATATAAACTCATATTTTTTTAATTTTTTTTTTTTGAACTTTTGTGCAGCTTCTACTTCTGTAATCATAGTACTAAACAACATTGTATAAGACACCAGACATGAATTTAACCCCTTTTTTTCTTTTATAGTTCTATCTAAAGTAGTCCGGTTCAACATATTAAACATGACATCATCGTTCCATTACAAAATACTGTTTTGTATAAACATGTCCAAATTTCGCTAATCATCAAATAAAATGCCCTATAATTATTCCAAATTCACTCTATAATACGTTGATTTCTCCAAAAACTAGGGAGGATCTTATATGTACCAATTCTGATGGCCCAAAATGAAAACTTGATTCCAAATGAAGTAAATTATATTGCAATAACTTGTCAATTTGATAGGATGAGAATATATTAGTTTACATAAATGACTAGAGACAGCAATAAATTTTGAAAATTACTGAATAAAACTGGTACGGTTCAATGAAAAATACATTAGATTTGGCTTTCGATTGAGAGATAACTACTGCAGCCGGCTTCGTTTAGCATCTAAAGAAGCTGATTCCAAATCTCCAATGAAAAAGAGGATTCTGTCCAAAACACTTGAACAGGGTTCCCCTTCAGATTTTGTTCCTGAGTATCCATTTTCGGAATTCAACGAGTCAAATGCTAGTGTTTCCGATCTTCTTGAACCCAAATATCGCTGAATTTCACCTTGATGAACTAAGTAATAATGGTCTCCTTCCCTCACAATCTTTAATCCCCTGAAATCAAAATTTCAAAAGTTACAACTATTTTTTAATAAACAAAGTATGATAAAATACTGCTAGATTAGGGTCATAAGCATCATATCCACCAGATAGACGAAGTTAATCCGGTGAAGACATGAGAATCACTACATTCACCATTTACTCTTTTCATGTTTAATATATAAAGAAGCATACAAAGCGAATCGAACAACAACAAACATAGACTTTTTTTTTTCTAATGTAAAACAATTGGGATTGTATATACGAACCCTTTTTTGTTACTCTTTTTAGTTCATTGCTAGATCTTCAAACCATATACAAGTAACATGACTATAAATACAAACCATGTAGAAAGATGCACATCCCTGTTGTCCCCAACTAGAACCGAAAAATATGCAATTCTTCATTGCAGACAAGGGAATTACATTCCACGCATTAAATGTGAAAATGCTGGTGGAAATCATAACATATAGCAAATCACAAACTAAAAGAAATTCTCAAAACATATAATTTGAAACTTACAATCCAACTCTATCACATCGGTTTTGAACAACGTAGACATCTTTCCATGACTTTGGATGCACCGGGGCATAGAATGTGGCATTATCGACCCCCCATCTTTCTTTGAAGATATTAGACCATAACGCATTGTCTGAGGCCAACACGCTCCATTTCTTGCACACTTCAACCAAAATAGACTTATTTAGTGCATTGAAAAGTTGAAAGAGGACCTAATGCTATTTATATTATTACATAGAATAGTGATTATATTCAATGAATTACTCGGAGTTTAAAGAACAATTTGAAGAAGTATGCTGTCTAAAAACTCAAATCTCAACGACCCCCAATGTCACTTTATTGTCATGTAATCACTAGTTAAATCCGGATCGAAAAATGAGAATTTGCATAAGCATGCTGGATTGGAAATCATTGATCTCTTCAAATTCAAATCATTCACGATCAAAAGCAACAGAATTTCAAAAATTGTATACATAAAGATTGAAAAGATTCAGGTGCTTGATCAATCCACATAAAAGAACAGTATCCACCTTTAAATATTGAGAACCTCATTAAAGATAAAAACAAAAGATTCGTTCAAGCAAAGAATCAAACAATTTGATGACAATTCCGCAAACCCAATTTAGATATCTGGAATCCACATGAATTCATATTGACAATTCCCAGACCAGAATTGGAAAATAAAAATAGACCCAAGTTAATTACTACTGACCCAATTGAGCAGTTGCAAGATTCTGATGATCCAACCAACAGAAAATTTTGAGACAAAGATCTGCCGGCAATCCGTCCATTTTACATCGATTCTTTTTCTGCTTTTAGGAATTGAGATAAGATAGAATTCTTAATTTAATAATATTTTCTTNGCAAACCCAATTTAGATATCTGGAATCCACATGAATTCATATTGACAATTCCCAGACCAGAATTGGAAAATAAAAATAGACCCAAGTTAATTACTACTGACCCAATTGAGCAGTTGCAAGATTCTGATGATCCAACCAACAGAAAATTTTGAGACAAAGATCTGCCGGCAATCCGTCCATTTTACATCGATTCTTTTTCTGCTTTTAGGAATTGAGATAAGATAGAATTCTTAATTTAATAATATTTTCTTACATTTATACGTGGACTCGCCAATTTTGGCCATGTATGAATTTTAGCCGTAGCTTGTTTCGGACAAGCGGGGCGTTTCTTGATCCCGTTTTCATCCCGACGCGTGTATTGAGCTTGAACTTTTGGTTACGATAAAATTTTGATTTCAAATTCAACTATTCGTAATAGGCTCATCATTATTTTCTAATCTAACTTGAAACCTCCAGACTTTACTTCAAAATTTCCTTAGTGAAATAGGTCCACCATTGTTAATTGATGCTTCATAACACTTATTTTTCTAGAAAGATTTACTTGATGCATTTTTAATCCAAGTGGATAAATTAACGTAGTCAAGCTGCCACACCAACTTTTCGTTACACACGTTTCGTTAATCATGGGTAACAAATTTGAATAGAGCCCATGTTTGAGTCAAATTTAAATTTAAATTTTCATTCACATT
>CAIGRH010269564.1:0-10075 GCA_903798295.1 Fraxinus nigra
AACAAAGAAAATCAAAGTTGTAACCACGAGGGGATGGTCCATTTCAAATTTTGGAAAAAGTCAACGACAATGCGTGCAAATTAGACCTTTCAAGTTAGTATAACGTTTCAGCAACTTTTAATTTATCTGGTCTCTCCCATTTTGATGTAGATGTAGATTCAAGGTTGAATCCTTTTGAAGAGAGAGGGGTGATTTGATCTAAGAGTCGAGCCCGACAAAGCCAAGCTTAGGACGAGACCCGTTTATTATCGAAGGAGGCCAAATGATACGTTCGAGAGCAAAATGGGTGAAAGAGATGATGAGATTGATCATTCAAACTACGGTTGACGGCATGGTAATCGTTGCAAGGAATGGAACAAGTTCAATGTCGGGGTCGATGGCCGAAACAGGTTGGAGCAACTTGATTCAAGCGGAGGAAGACGGAGGCCAAAACTCATACTATACGACAGCATAATGTAAGCTTTCATGCGGTCGCATGCATGCCATCCGAAAACAAGGAAGGGCATTTCACTTGTTCTATGCGACCACATAGAAACATACTATGCAGCCGTATAGTTCATTTCGACAGCGAGATTTTATTTTTTTGGTAACTTCCTAGTTACATTAGAATTATACTCTTTCCATACTTGTCCAATCTTTAGATGATTATGCACGATTTTTAGGTTTAGTATAAATACTTTACATTATTCATTGTGTAATACCTTTTGACAATTTTAATATTCAATAGAGAGGCAATTGTGATTCAATCTTTTTCTTCTTAGAACTTTGCGAACTTATTGAGTTAATCTTGTGGCGTTCAACATCGAGTATAGATCACGCGTTGTGTAATTAAGATGTCATTCAAATTCCGTTTTGTTTGGCTGCTTGGTTCATTACTTTTGGTTCAAACTCTAAACCAAATTATTCTTTGGGCTTTCTTAGGATCGTCAATCTTTTATGGGGTTTTGTAGTGATCGTTGCTATATGGTTCTCATTAGGGCTCTTATGGGATGGAGATGGCTTTCTACGTCTTCCAAACCATTTACATGTCAAATGTGAACAAGGAGGATGTTTAGATAAGATGATAGTATTACGTGACGTCTTGGGGGCTCATACTCCATTTGTTATCAATCCGTCAATCTCCATCAAAGGATGGAAAAGCTCATGGTGCTGGGCTTTTGGAAGATGGGACATAATGGAGGGTGACCCCCTAGCATGTCTAACTGTCCCAACGAAGTTCTCCACGTTTGGTGAGTACCTTCTAGGATATGGATCTTTTCATTATTATTATTCATTGCTTCATTTTTTAACATCCTCATTCTTTTGTAGATTCGCCTTAGTATGAGCTTTCAACTGAGGACTTTGATACTATTTGTATCATATATCATCTTCTTTATAAGGATAGATCACACAATGAGCTCATAAAAAAGAACATCCATTTGGTCAAGAACGGTCAGAATGCTTCTCAAGGTAAATTCGAATTACTTTAGTTCATCCATAGTATGGTTGATGGAGACACCAATACCCTCTTTTGGAGATGACTTTTTGAAGAAGAGGCATACGAAGCCAAATTTGTAATAAGCCAAAAGCTTATGTCCGATGCTTATATGCTGAAAACCTCTTTGGGCACGTATAAAAATAAAACATAAGATTTGGTAAATGCAAGCAAGAAACTCCCTTTAGTTTACAAGGAAGAGAATGAAGAGGATCAGCCTCCGAAGAAGAATGAAAAGAAAATCAACCCTTTTCGAGGCATCTTCATCCAACACAACCATGGGGCTTCCACCAAGTTCCACTCATGTCCCAACTGGGATAATAATTAAGAAGAAATTACTGCCTTTGCTAGCGAACGTGACATCTCATTCACCTCCTCTTGTTACTGAATTAGTTGAAATGTCGAAAGAGACTATTCTATCTCTTATGCCACAACGTAAGAGGCAAAGGACCTCTGACAAGGCTCAAAACTTTCTGGGGATATACCTAGATGAATTGGTCCCGAAGGTTTGGAGGCTATTTTACCTGAGACAACCTTGGTAGCGGTTGTATATAATAGATATTGGACCGAGACATGAAGATACCATGCATTTTCTTACAAGTCGAGGACTTGTGCAGCCAAAAATTCTCATGTGTTCGAGTTTTGAGCATTGGAGTGCAATTCGAGGGCCTAGTAAAAGATCTCCAAGCTAAGAACATTGACTTGGTACAAAGGCTAGAGATTGCCTTGCACTACATAGATGAAGTCAATGTTGTAAGGACTAAGGCAGAACAATTTGAATGGAAGAGGGCCTGAAGCCAAAAGTAAATTTGGAAAGGCTAAGGTTGTAGCAAAATAATAGAAAAAAGAGTTGCATGAGAGAGTGTCAAGTGACCATCTTTACGAGACGAGTCGAATATGCAAATGAACATCGTTGCTTGGTAGTCGAGAATTTATAAACCTCAAAGAATGAAAAGAATGAATTGAGACAGCTGGTTGATGTCTAAGCAGAAGAAATAGAGTATTTGAAGGTTGAGGTAAAGTCTATTGGTGAAGTGGGGGTCCAAAATTATATCTATAGCTCTGAGAAGATTGAGATTTACGTCATCTTTACCAATTACTGGGCATCCTGAATACCCATTTGATGTTTGGCTGCCTAAGGGAGGTCCACCCTGACTTGGACTTAACTGCTCTCGAGAAATATTTTTGGGAACCTATTAGAGGTAAAGCTGACATTCAAGTAACATATCAAGTTTAGCAAGATGCTCCAAATGGTTGGGCGAACTGAGAGATAAGGTAGTGGAGGATGGGGCTATTGTGCGTGTAGAGCCCTTAGGGACCTTTCAATTGTAATAGCTTTGGCCTCTTTAATTGTAAATCATTTCCTTGAGTATGAAGTCTTTATTATTCTACCGAGTGTTGTAGCTTTCTCCTTGTTTCATGGATCTTTATTTACACACTTTAACTTTGTTTGCTTTACAATAACAATAATACTTCTTCACTTAACTATTGAATTGGCCCCAATTAGACATTAGCATTTGGTAATAACTTTAAAAAATCAATAATGTTGAGGCTTCGGTCTTCGTTAACTAAAATATTATTTTGTTTTTCAAAGTTTGAGGTGAGTTTCTCTTTAGTTTTGTACTTAATAGTGGTGTTAATATTGCCCTTGTCATTCAGAGTGGATACCCTTGTAAGAGGTTGACACATAAAATCAAGGACTTCTTTCATGGTGGATTGGTCATCCATGAAGAGCATTACCTTTGAAAGAATCATAGGTAATCCCTTTGTGGATATATCGCACACTTTGCCATTTGAGGTGGATATCTTTGTAAGAGGCTGGAGGCATCTATTCAAGGGCTTTCTCCATGGTAGATGATTCACCCATAGAGAGCATCGTATTTGAAGGAATTAAAAATGATCTACTTATGGGGATGTTATGTACCTCGCCACTCGAAGTAGACATCCTTGCAAGAGATTGACACATCTCGTAAAGGCTTCTTCCATAGTGGATGGTTCATCCATAGAGAGCATCATCTTCGAAGAAATTAGAGGTGACCCTCTTGTGGGAGTGTCGCATACCTCACCATTCGAAGTGGACATACTTACAAGAGGTTGAAGCGTCAAAAGCTTGCTCCATGGTGAATGGTTCATCAATTGGGCGCATCATCTTTGAAGGAATAAGAGGTGACCCCCTTGTAGGGGTGTCGTGCATTTTGTCATTCAAAGTGAACATCCTTACAAGAGGTAGCGCGCTTTATCAAGGGCTGTATCCATAGTAGATGGTTCATCCATGGAGGGTTAAGTAACGAAGCGACAATACTTTGCCATAAAATCCATTTCGTAAAATAAGGCATATTTACATGAAAAATTTGTTCATTCGAGATGTTAGGCATTGCATGTTAGTAATATCTCCTTAGATGCTCAATGTTTCAAGGATGAGGCTATACCTTCTCATCCAAGTCTTTAATTTTATAAGTACCAACTCATAGCTCCTCTTTGAAGTGATACGGGCATTTCCGTTAGGTCCCAATATGCCTATACCTGGCTTTTTAGAAGACAAAAAAACCTTCCTTAGCACAAGATAGCCCATACGAAATGACATCTTTTTCAATTTGGCGTTATAATAGCAGTCATTTGCATTAGTATGAAGCAAGTTTCATTTGTGAATCATTCCTCTTTTCTTCAAGGAATTCAAGCTCGTATCTCTTCAGCTCATCGTTTGATATTTCATTGAAGTGGATTCGAAGGAGGTGGTGGTATTCCTACCTCTATCGAGCTTATGGCTTTGGCTCCATAACTTATTAAGAAGGGGATTTTTCTGGTAGTAGTTCGACTGGTGATGTGTATAGCCCATAGTATTTGATGGAGCTCGTTAACCATGCTCTTTTTGAATAATTAAGTTTCCCTTTCAGGGTATACCTGATGGTCTTATTGACACCTTCAACCGGCCCATTGCTTAAAGGTGATGAGGTATTGATAAGTGTTTTTTGATTTCTAGCTCATTGCAAAGGTTTCTAATCTTTTTTTTATCGAAGTGTCATCCATTGTCTAGAACAATTGAGTGAGGGATGTCAAACCTACATATGATATTCTTCTATATAAATTTGGAAGTGTTAGCTTATGTAATTTTGGGTAAAGGTTCTGCTTCTATACACTTCGTGAAGTAGTCAATGTTGACTAGGCATAACTTGTGTTGCCTTTTCCTCTTGGCAAAATGCCTATTAGATCAATTATCCACTTGGCGAATGGTTAAGAGCTAGATTCATTTGAAATCTTTTGGGATTGTTACCTTTGTACATTAGAGAAACCCTAGCAGTTTTCACATTTTTTTACACAAATTGAAGTGAGTCATTCTTCAAAGTAGACCTGCTTCCTAAAACCTAAACATCAACTCTTCAACCCGCCTAAATGCATCCAATTTTCGACGAGCCACAGCCACCTAAGCTATCGGACATTGGTACTGGTGGAGAGCCCTTCATCTCCTCTTCAATTTGCAACCAACCCATCTAATTCCATTAACTATACTAGCCGGAATAGTTACCCAAAGTTCGCTGCTTGCAAATCCGAAAATCACAAAAAAATCAACTTTCAGCCACCGCCTTGATCGGAACCCACCACTGGTCAATTTCCCATCACTAGAAGACCCCACCCATGCCAACAATTTACCACAAACATCACCAAAAGAATTTTAATTTTGCAAACAAAACTATGCCAATCGTGAATGTCGCGAGACTGCCTGAGAAGAAAATAGATTTCGGTGTCGTCCAGTACACCCACGGTAGCGAGCCACTTGGGTCTTTTTTTCCCCACCCAAGTCGTACCTCACCTAACCATGGATTAACCTCAATTTTGTCCCCAACAAGCTGAATTTGTTCCAGAAATGCACACGGGCGCAAACTCGCTACATGTGAACATGAAAAATGTCAATTCTGGTGCCATCCGTGTGACCCATGGTGGCAGACCACCTGGGCTGGGCTCGCCTTTACCTGGCCCAGCCATGGGTCAAGGCCATTTCCACATAGGTCCTGATCAATTCATGTCTAGAGCTAAGAAACTGTACGAAAACTTGGGTACGAGCCATTTTGATGAATCTATGCTGCTCCAACTCTTCAATTCGACCTTCCAATACTCAATTGACAATGGTAAGGCCAGAGATAATCATCCAATTGCATCAATTAATATTCCAACATCCAGATTGGATTTTATCCCAATCCCTCTTTGTAATAGAGAGTGTTCACCCTTAATTGTTGATCCGACTGATGTTATTGCTCAAAATGTGTCTCATATACATGCAATTGAGGGTCATATGGCAATGAACAACCTTCCTATTGATGGAAAAAATAGAAAATTGCACCTAAATTTCCTACCCCATGTTACGGTAATGGAGATGTATACAAATGCCAATTATGGTGAGGTTGCTTCTATCCATGACACGGTAAATCGACCACTGAACTCTACTCCTCCTAATGTCCCTATGGTTCCTTGACTCTGGTCAATAGCTTGGCAAATCTCACCACTAATTTCGAGCTCCCATTAAGGCTTAAGCTTAAAACTGATCTAGCCACATATTTTCTAGCAAAAGAACCTCATAATCAACCTCAGCAAGCCAAGAATATGGGGACCAGACCTACCTAGTAATCTTTCCGGTACCCCAGTTACCATCTAGATTCTACGATCCTATGCTGCAGCTATCAATAATAGACCTATTGTGACTCAAGCAGAGAGGAGTCAGGCCACAGAATTATAGGAAAAGAAAATTGCACAAATTAGAGTCCAACTATAATTTAAAAAACTCTAAAGTTAGCCCTTTTTTCCACCAAAAATCAATCCCAACTCCGGTGAGCTCTGACCTCCAAAGCCGTCAGACATTACCACCAGTCGATAGCCCTTATCTCAAGCTTCACATAGCCCCAAAAAAATCCCAATTCCAAAAACCACAATGGCCGAAATCTCTATTCAAAGTTTGATGCCATTAAAACTGAAAATCGCCAAAATTCAAGATTTCGGCCACTCCCAGGTCGGAACCCACCACTGGTCGACTGCCCATCACTAGACAACCCTACCCATGCCACCAATTCACTACTAAAAGGACAATCATAATTTCACCTGAGAAAAACACAAATTCCGACGCCGGTGTTCACACCCATGGTGGCGGACCACATGGACTGGGTTTGCCATCACCTGGTACACCTAGCACAGACATGGGTCAGCCCCGATTTGCAACCCAAGAAGCTCAATTTCTCCAAGAAATTTGAACAATCGCGGCTATCGCAATGCAGGTTCCGAACAATGGTGATCTTTCCCCGTCCGGCACACCCATTGTCAAGGACCACATTGGCTTTCGTCCACACCCTCAGGCGCACTCTACCACACCATGGGTCATCACCAATTTTCTCCGAAACTCGATGAATTTTAGATTGAATTTCAAGTACTGTGTGTTAGATACGGGTTTAAGGAATTTGACGCTTCTATGCTACTACAAACGCTCAATTCGATACAAAAATCCTCAATTGATGATGGATTAACAATGGGTCATCAACCAATTGCTTCAATTGAACAACAAATTTCTAGAATTAATCCCTCAAATGTGCGGTTTTGCAAGATTGGACGACATGTTTCAATTGAACCTGTTTGTGAGGGTTTCTCTCCAAATTCAAACAACACTGCAATAATTGAAGGTCAAAGGATGATGGGTAAAATGCCTATTGTTATAATTGATGACTAATCGACTCCCGATTTAATCTCTCAAGTTAGGGTTGTTGAACCTTATCCTATTCCTAACTCTGGTGATTGTATTCCTCCAATTGATTTAGTTCCACCACAGTGTCCACTGCTCATGTTACTATCCATCTAGTATTCGTGCCACCGATCAATGGCTTGATGAATCTCACCGCCAATTTCGAGCCCCCATCAAGGTCCAAACTTAAATAGATTTATGTGTCTCATTTCCTGCAATAGAACCTCAGAATCAACCTTTGCACGCCAAAACCATGGGGAATAGACCACTCTATTAATCCTTCCGGTGCTCCAATTACTTCCTAGGTTCCTTGATCCTATGCTGCAGCTATCAATAACAGACCTACTGTGACTCAAGCTGAAAGGAATCACAGAAAATCGTTTGCTACCGTCCTTCGTGCTCCTCGGGATACTAGAGATCATAGTGTGATTTCTAAAGAACCTTACATCCATCATGGTGAGCCTGCAATATTTTTTGAAGAGTCAGATGAGCAATTTTTGGCTGAAGCTTATAGGTTTACACTGGTTGGTAAATTCATGCATCGTAAACCCTCTATGATCAAGGTACGTGAAAACTTTATGCATTTTGAATTTACTGGTGATTATGAGATAAGTCTTATTAATGATGTACACATTATAATTCTATAGCGCACGAGGATGATCATTCATGATTACTCCTCAAACCCACTTAGTATATTGATGGTTGTCCTATGCGTGTCTTTAAGTGGATTCCAAGCTTTACTGGACAGCATGAGGTACCTATTGCTCTTATTTGAGTTTCTTTTCCTTTACTGTCTATTCATTTTCGAGCTAAGAGCGTATTATTGCTATAGCTAAAGCTATTGAGCTTCCGCTTCATATTGACGAAGCCACTTCTGACATGCGATGACCAAGTAAAGTAAAAGTTTGTATTAAAGTTGATTTAGAATGTAAAATCCCCGATCGAGTATGGATAGAGAGTGAGAAGATGAGAGGATATTGGCAACCTGTTGTGTATGATAAGGTGCCGAGTTTTTGCTTTCTTTGCAGACACTTTGGTCATTTGGACACAGAGTGCTCTAGTGGCTCCCATTCTGCTCCACCTTTTATGGCCCCATGTCCAGTTTTGGCCAAACAAAAGGGTAAGGGAAAGGATGTTTAGACTACACCTCACATGAGGTGGACCCCTATTAAGAGAAATCAAAGGAGACATGATAGTACATATGAAATGATTTCTCATTCTACTCCTCATACTATTACCACTATTGCCTATTACTTTCGTCACTACAGCTACTACATCACAGATAGCTGCTAACCTTAAGGCTACTAGTCTTTACACTGATCTACCTGTTATCAGTCATATTGCTCCGCATATTACTAGCTCTCTACCATCAGATCGGTCCACAGTTTTTCCCATTAGGGTGGATACCCAGATTTCTCCTTTTATTACATTTACTCCTCATTTAGCAGTTCAGTCTCTGGACCCCATCAATAGTGCCCCTATATGGCTAGTTCTACTTTTTTTGACCCTCGCTTGGTAGATATGTTAGAGAGGCCTCAGGGTTTTATCGAATCAGATGTTCATATTATCTCTGCACATTGTCAGTAGAATATGGAGGCTTTCTTATCTTCAGAACAGCTCGATTCTGATTTTTTTCTCATATTAAAGTTCATCAACAAGGTCTACACCGTCGTTCTTCAGCTGATGATTTTGTAGGTATGACTAGTGGGGCGGAGGAGGATGGTTTTGTCCCAGTTGGTTGAAAAAACAATTTGAAAGCCACCAATACTTCAATTCCTAGGACGGTGACTAGGAGTCGATCACAAGATACCTTTTCACGCACATCCAAATGAGTACCATCATATGAAATGCGAGAGGTTTAGCTAGTGTAGCTACTCGTCGGTGCTTGAAGAGACTTATTAAGCTTCATCAGGTTTATCTCTTGGTTATATTGGAGCCTTTTGTTTTTCAACATAGATTTGACTATATTCGTCGTTATTTGCATTTTGACACAGGAGTTCAGAATAAGTCGAACAAGATCTGGTTTTTTGGAATGCGGGTACTAATGTTACTGTTACTGTTGATCATCCTCAATCCCTTCACGTTAAAGTTGAGGATCCTAAACTAGTGTGTCCCATCTATCTGACTCCTGTCTATACTTCATGTAATGTTACTATTAGGAGAGATTTGTGGGAGGGTCTTCACCACATTTCCCTCGATATGGACGACCCTTGGTTAGTTGGGAAAGACTTTAACGTTATTATGTATGATGGTGAGCGCACTAGTCATAATACTCATGATCGAGGCACTACTGCTTTCTCTGAAATGATGTTAGATTGTGGTTTAGAGGATGCTAGTTTCCTTGGGAATCAGTATACTTGGTCCAACGGTCGAGTAAGAAAGAGACTGGATAGGGTGCTCATTAATTCTACAGCTGTAGCTTTTTGTCGACATCTTACTGTGAGGCACTTGAATCGGAGTTCATCTGATCATTCGGCTTTATTACTTTTATGATGATGATTTGGGGCCTNCACCACATTTCCCTCGATATGGACGACCCTTGGTTAGTTGGGAAAGACTTTAACGTTATTATGTATGATGGTGAGCGCACTAGTCATAATACTCATGATCGAGGCACTACTGCTTTCTCTGAAATGATGTTAGATTGTGGTTTAGAGGATGCTAGTTTCCTTGGGAATCAGTATACTTGGTCCAACGGTCGAGTAAGAAAGAGACTGGATAGGGTGCTCATTAATTCTACAGCTGTAGCTTTTTGTCGACATCTTACTGTGAGGCACTTGAATCGGAGTTCATCTGATCATTCGGCTTTATTACTTTTATGATGATGATTTGGGGCCTAGACCTTTCAGATTCTTCAACGTTTGGACTAAGCATCATGATTT
>CAIGRH010269574.1:0-10070 GCA_903798295.1 Fraxinus nigra
CCCCATGAAAATAGTGCAGGTTACACAACGCCTTGAGAGAATACTTTGTCACCCAAAGGGTTGACAACATGCTACCGAAAAATAGTGTTATTATCGATTAAAATCAAATCATCTACATAAACCAGAATGTAGAATTGAACCCCATTTTGGTTGAATATAAACAAAGAACTATCAAACGTGGAATCCATCTATGTATTCATTAGATGTCCTTAAATGATTGGATATCTTAAATATGATTCATATGATTTCAATTAAGATGTTCAAACATTTAAGAAGACTTAATAAAAACATAAATTAGTGCTAAGCACAAGTGGAGTAGAATGATATTATTAAAGAGGTCGCAATAGTAAAGAAATTTGGCCCCTGTTTAAGCCCTTTTATTTAAAAAAAATATTTTTTTAAAAGTCATTTTCAATCACAAATTTTCTCATAAAATAATTATACATGTATTTCAAAAACTTTTATTTACTTTTTAACCACACACACTCTAAAAAATTACTATTTCATAATATATTTTACCCCAAAAATGAGAATCGGACAGGGGCATGGTAGACAATATGTGGCAAGATAGATGCTCCTAGGTTACGTTTGCAATTGTAGGGGAAAAGTTTCAACTTGTAATTCTTATAAACTCACATATTTTCTTTTATTTACCTACATATGATTTGAGGGTTTAAATGGAAAATTTATAAGCTTAGTTGTTTTTGTTCTCTTCGTAAGTTAAAAGAGTAAAAATTGGTGGGTGAAGTAAAATTTATCGTACTAATTTTCGTACCCAAGTTTGTTGAGTGAAATTTTATATGATTCTACGAAGTTTTCATATAGTGGAAAGTTTTAGCAATTTGTAAATTTCTTATCTTTTTATATTTTGTCTATCAGCTATATTTCTTCGGTGAGCAAATAGAGAAAATTCTCAATTCTCAACCGGACCTAAATCGTTAAACATGAACTCCTTGTAATCTCCAACATAGAATATATTGTCTCCACGACCATGAGCTATTTGGTGATCATCGCCTCGTAATAGTTTATTAGCAATCAATGACCCAAATTTCATTAATTGAACCAAATGTATCATTTTTCTAGCTAAAAACATATTTTCTATGTTCATATAGTTCTCTATGAAAGTGAAAAATAATTGAGAAATGGCCAAAAACTTCTAAAATTTTATTGGAAGTTTAGAGGCACTACACTATCATACAAGTACTAAGCTCCCAAGTCATGCACTAGGGCTGACTTGATGCCTAATACGTACAAGAACACTTGATAGACAAAAAGATAAACATACACAAGTCTTTGTCTAAACCAACCCAAAAAAGACTCCACTATAACATGACAAATTCCACTCTAAGATATATTTTACAACTATGCAATGGCAATTAGTCGAATCTTATCAATTCGCTTTATCAATATATTCCACGAGCTAGCATAAGCGTTAAAGTATATTCGACCACTCCTGAATCTCGAGTTACTAAGCTTTAGTCCCTGTTTGGTGTAGTTAAAAAAAAATTAATAGAATTTGATAAAAGTTAATGAAATTTGTAGTTGAAAAGTTGTGGATCCCACAAAATATGTGATTAAAATTAATTGTTAACTTTAAATTATATTTTTATAAACTTTTTAAGTTACATCAAATAAAAATTTAGTGTTTAAAGAAAATTTCAGTGTAAACTAAAGAAAATTGCCCATTAAATATATGGAATAAGATTGATTCTTGGTCCATTTACTAGGGGTATATTTTGCTTAGGTAATTTTGTCTTGACTTTATAATTGTCACATCAAAAGATTATTCTGGCTTAATGGAAAGAATTGGCTAAAGACATAATATATAGAACCTTGCTATTTGGCCCTGTTCTAACAGGCATCCCGCCAATAGGGGACCCACTTGGCCCCCCACTTGTGGCCCTATAATTTTAGAGCCTGTTTGGTAACAATTAAAATTGAAAATATGGTCATTATTGGGCTTCACTTGTCTAATAAAAGTCAACATTAACGACTAATTTTTCAATTTTAATTCGATTATGTTATGTGCTCATTGCCAACTCTTGTAACTAATATTTTCGTTTGTGTATTTTATTTCTTTTAAGATAAATTAAAAAAAAAATAAAAAAATCTAACATTATCGTCTTCTTTGTCAACTGTTCGTCGTTGCCGTATCCACCACTCCTAATCCCCTGACCCATCCCCCTTCCTGATTTGAATAGACTCTAGAAGTCACCCCGACCCAATCCCCCTTCTCAATTTAGGTTGAAGTCACGTACAAGCAAATGATTGTTTTAACAAAATTTCGATGGTTCCCATCTAAAATAATATTCGTCGAAAATTTGAAATTTAAGAAATTTGATTGAGAACAATATTGTTTTGAGAGGCAATTGAATAATTAATAAAATGTAACTTTTTTATTTCACTCCATGGGTGTCAAAACAAAGCAAGGTTGATATTCTAGCCCTGATTTTCGTTGATACCATTTCGATCGACGATGAAAACTCCATCGCCAGGAGAAGCGCTCAATAATATAACTTCATCCAGGGGCGGACCCACATGGGGTCATGTGGGGTCAAATGACCCCACAAATTTTACTTTATTTTTGAGTTTTTCTGAGTTTTTTTTTTTTTTTTAACCTAACACTAAATGGCCTCACAAGAAAATTGTTTGGGTACGCCCCTGACTTCATCGTTCAAATATTCATTTTTTTCGAAGTCAATTTATTTCGAGCCTACATTTATATAACTACAATCGTTTCTTTATAACATTGATTTTAACTAACTCATGCCCACTTGCGAAGCAAATCCCATAGCAAGACAAATAATTGCATTATATATTTTTATTTTTAAAATATGATTTTTTTTTTTTTAATTTTTTAATACACACCTTGCGAAGCAAATTCCGTGGAAGGGACAAAATAATTGCATGCGCTGCAACAATGGCGACAATTATTTATTTTTTTAATAATGAAAACATGATAATCAAACTATAATTGCTTATATAATTTAAAAGGTGATATTAATCAATTAATTCAACACCGACCATGAATGAGCCACAATATATAATTTTCAAGATTGCATGCATTACCAAAACTAACTATTTACACATGGCCATAATGATTCCATAAGGGCTACAAATCATGTAAGATTATTGGGTCAAGAAATTATCATGGCGTGTTTGGTGAGCGTATCGATATTGAAATCTTTATAGTAATTTCAATTCAATTTATGAGCACGACTAAACGAGTCTATCAAAATATGTAAAAGAGGTAGCTCAATAAGTGTAATTGATTGTACACTGGCTTTGTCTTATTACTTTTATGTCGATCATGACTTTGATTGATATTGACGTTTATTTAACAACGTTCCCTTTGTGCGCTCTCTCAATTTTTGGTGGTTGAAAACTTATCGTCGCACTTTCCTAGAAATTGCGTGTGGGTACATCTCTAATCTTCAATGAGAAGAGTTTAGTGCTACTAAACAATATTCTATTGTGTTTTATTCCATTGCCAATCTCAGTGTGTAAACAAGTGTCAATATTTGATATCAATTAGTTTTCTTTCTCGTACAATTACTTTTTCACAAAAGAGAAGGAAAAAAAGAAATATACAATGATCCAAATAGCGGCAGAGCTAGCACTCGGCTAGCCCCTGAGGTCGCCCATACTGACTTTGTCATAAAATATATTTTTTTCCTTATATTGGACGCTCTTTCTTGCTCACTTGAATCCATCCATGCTCACTCGAATTTGGATAATTCTGCTCTACCAGGCCTGACAGAGAAGTTGCTCTAACATGAGGTGGATCTCGAGGACCCACCTCATTAAAAAAAACCCCTTCCAAATGTTATACACCCACCCCCATCTCGCATTTGCCTTCCCAGACTTTTTACCGGTTTGGCATAGCAGTTGTGTTCCTCGAATTTACGGATTCAGTGATGAATCCAAAGAGAAGACTCAAACCTTTCTTGAATTGCGGGATTTGTACGTTGTTCCATACATAGATAATCGAACCAATTCTTAGGCAGATTAATTGTATCCATTGCATGAATTCATGTGTAGTTGCACGCTTCAAAGCTTGGCATTTTTATGGTTCTTTAATGACTAATTTATTTATTTTAAAACTTAATATTTCACTTATAAGTAAACTTTTAAAGCTTATCCAAACATTGAGTATTAGGCTAAAAACACTTTAGGTGAACCGATTGCTGGTCTAAGCTATGGAATTTGACCACTGAAATCTTCTCTGCGGCTCTATAGGGTTTTATTGTTTATAATTATCCAAAAAATGAATAGAATAATTAAAATATACTTCCGGAGGTGTATATATACGAGTTGACAGCGTTTTTACGGCACTTTGGCGGTGCTTTGATTCTGCGAGGCGGTGGTCCGAAACCGGCGACGACGGAGAGCCGGTGGGAAGAGAAAAGCCGCAAACTTCTATCCAAATTTGACGCGTAATAGACACGTACTCTTTCTCGGTTGCTTCCTTTTACATATATCCTTTAGGTTTAAATGCAATACGGGTCATTCAACGTTTAGTAGAGTTACATTTGAGTCACTCGTTTTCAATTTAGTGTATCCCAACTTCGACTTACTTATAAATCTTGTGATTCTATCCTTTACACAATTAATTTTAACTAACGTAATATGCTGATGTGGATGTTAAAATTAAATGAATGAATGACTTGAGATGCACGCATCATACGACAAAAAACATCAGATCAACCAATTTAGACTTTCTTGTAAATTAAGTTACTTAGATCTAATTTGATTTTGATTATTTAAGAATCATTTCTCGCACTTTCATCTTCAACTACACATTTCTCAAAATAAATTATTTTTACATTTCTTCATAATTTTTCTCCACTTTTAACAACAATTTAAAAGACGAATTACTTTTCAAAATCTCACTTCTCAATTGGGTACAATCAATTGATGAAGTCACCCATATTCGATTTGTTAGAAAATCTAGTTATTTTGTTTATTGTCTAGTAAGTTTTACTAATGCAATATACTAATTTGGATGTTGAAACTGATGAATAACAAACGTAATTGTCCACGTCACACAACAATACACATCACCCTTCTTAAAAATAAAATAAAAATTCTTTAAAAAAACATATGAACTAAAAATATGATTCCACACAATAACTATTTATTATTTTTAACGTCCTGCGATGTTAGCTAAAACTGCTAAACTAATGGCATTGAACGGAATGATCAAATTTGATGCCAGATAAAGGGATTTTGATTATAGTTTTCATGCGAAGGCCCAAGACAAGGGGGTACACGAGATTCATAGTTTCCCAAATTCGCAAGAAAATAGAAGTTAAGTGACTCGATTGCACCAAATTGAAGATGAGTATCCGTATGCAAAGTTAAACGACTGGCAATCCTTTTCTTTTGGATCGTGGGGAAAGCGCGTGATGTAACAATTAAAGAATATTTTATTTACTCCAACGGTTCTTGCGGTGAAACATAAATACAGAGACAGTCTTTTCATTTGTATGCTCAATCATCCAGTGCATTTCATGGACACTTTCCTTTACATTTCCTTTCTATTTATCTGAGTTTTTCTGATTCTGTAGAAGCACAAGCAAGCTCATTAAGATGGTTAATCTAGTTTCTCGTACGGGAAGGGATATGCAGCGTTACAATTTCCATGGCCATCGCCAAGTAGTGGGGTATCTCTTTCATTCTCTCTTAGAAACACAAACACAAACACTTACAAAGCATTAGATTATTTCATCTTGTTTACTTCCATATGTATGTGTTTCTTGGTTTGATCTATGTTAGATGAAAAGCTCTAGTTTATGATTAAGAGTTGACTTCATTGTTATGCATGATTGATTTATAATGTTTTAATTTGAAGTAATTATGCAACACATATGAAGATGATATCTTGTAATTTGTCCTGTAAGTAGTTGAAATGAAGGCTTTGAGAAAGGTGTTGGTTGAATTTCGAGTTTTTTGTTGGATTGGAAAGGGTTGGCTTATTATTATATTGTAGATTATTGTTTAAAAAGACAGATAAACCGCTCTTTCAACACATTGCAATGCCCCTTTTAAGAGCAATAACACTACTAACACATAAATTTCAAAACAGATCCTTAGAAATTAGTATGAATCACTCACTTTTGAAATGTTTTTGATGGTTTCTAGTTATGATTCTGCAGATGTATTCCATACAGATATAAAGGTACACATGGGACATCTGTAGTGGATGAGGAGGCCATTGAAGTTCTTGTTATTACTTCACAAAGAAAAGGGAAAGGGTTGTTGTTCCCGAAGGTATTGACGATTTGTAATTGAGCTATTAAAATTTATTTCAAATACTTGACTGTATTATGAATTAAGTTGCAAGGGCAGATATCTGAGGAATCTTGTGATTACAGGGAGGTTGGGAGAAAGACGAATCCATTAAAGATGCAGTATTGCGTGAAACGTTGGAGGAAGCTGGGGTAGTAGGTGAAATCGATGTTAGTTCTTCTCACAATGAATTTTCATTTCCTCCCGAAGCTTATACAATAAAATGTTTGAAAATCCCATTTCAAGTTTTAGTTTCTTCCACTCCGAGACAGATGGTTTTCTGCAATTGCTCATGTTGACATATTTGAGGTGGAACATATGTTTATGGAACTGAGCTCTGAATTTTTCCACAGTGTGAATTGGGTACATGGAATTTCAAGGGCAAAAGCAATGACACGTGTTATGAGGGATACATGTTCTCATTACTTGTCAAAGAACAACTAGATTTTTGGCCAGAGAAGGACGTCCGTCAAAGAATATGGGTAACAAATTCACAAATTTTTCGTTATACATATCTAAAACTTGCATATAAACTTAATTCTAACAGGTGAGCATTCGAGAAGCTAGGAAAGTTTGCCAGTATTGGTGGATGAAGGAAGCCTTAGAGTTATTCGTGAATCACCTCACATCACAAGGTACTGAGGGTGAAACCGAGTGCTGTTCACTAAGCCAGGGGACACAATCTAATTTGTAGCGAACTTTTTAAGATTGTCTGAACAGAGTGCCATCGTGCGCTGGAAAGGCCAGGTGACAGTGACTTCAACTCAAAGAAAATGAGAACCGGAGTTAGGTATATACAACTCTTGTTACATTTTCTCGGAATTCTTAGTCTTGTACAGACTAAGTTGATCAGAAATCTACTTATAGTTGTTTCATAACTGGAAACAATGATTGTAATACCTAGTTCATAATCAATGTTAATCTGTGTTTCATTCGTTTGTGTTCTTTGTTACGTTTCAAATTTCCTTATTTATGTTTAATGGCCTAGTTTCTATAATTGGTTTTACAGTGTGTAGTAGAATAACTCTGTTGGCATTCTTGCAGTGTTTTGGCTAGTCATTTTTGATCCTTCGAGTAATGAAATTTTACCCTAGTCTTTATATCTTTCCTTTAACGGTTTCCTGTACTTAGTGATAACGAACATTGATGTGATTTGTCCAAGCAGTGTAGGCTTAATTTTTTGTATGAATCGCACTTCAATTGTCTCGATGGAACTAAAGTGAATCTGTGTTACTTTCAAGCTTTGCAAAAACAGATTTAAGTCCAGTAGATGCCTTGACAGCCTTGATAGTTTCATGTACTACACCAGCAGAGACCATGGGGCGAGCAGGGTATGGCCAGCCCAAGCTCGACTCGTTGACTAGTGGGCTGAGCCCAGCTTGTCCAACTAGCCGAATTGAGCTTGTAGTGAGCTCGTGTACCGGCTTTGGTAGGGCTATTGCCATCCCAATTCTTAAGAAATAAACTGAGGTTGTAAAGTTGACATTTTCATGTCCATTGTATTGCCATTTCAGAGCACAGTTAGCCATGTTGGATAGTATAAAAACTACTTCAATTACCAACATGTATCAAATTTAAGTTCAGTGTCGATTATGATATTTTCCCTACAAATTAAGGTCACGGAACTTTAATTAACAGCAGCAAGACCATTTAACTTCAATTTAGCAGCAATTGACTTTTTCATAAATTGATGTTTAAGTTTGAGATGACGTGTCAACATTTGATTACGGGGATGAGACATGAAGTTTAAAACTACACATAATCAAATATTTTACATCGTCTAACGACATTCAAATTGAGTGCTTATATTGCCTCTATTTGACATCCTTAAAATTCGAAAAAATATTGTTTCGAATAATATTTTTCGGAAAAATGTGTGATTAAAAGGTCGAGGAAAATTTTGAATTTACATGTAAATTTTTTTTTTTGTATAAATGTGCAGTTAAAAATGATGAAACATTGATTTGATGATGATAAAATATCAATGATATGATAACTAATTATCCTTCATATCTATCTCCTTTCCCACTCTCATCAAAATCAAATCGTTCAATCTCATTATTTCTCGTAAACTGCGACATTATCAATATTTTATCACCATAATAATAAATAACATTATTTAAAATAAAAACACAAAATTATAAACCGTACAATACAACCAATATATTTAACGAAGTAGAGCACCTACGCAAGCAAAAAGGTTGATACGATATCCTTTCCCTGTATAAGATACTTTTCTTAGCCCACTCTATTCTACACTTTCTCATTCAAATTCCCCCTTCTCTTCCTCGGATCAAAATCTTGATCAGTTCATCAATGGCGTTGGAGTGGGTGATGCTAGGCTACGCTGCTGGAGCAGAGGCTCTAATGCTTCTCCTCCTTACTCTCCCGGGCCTTGACCCGCTCCGCAAGGGCCTACTCAGCGTCACCCGTAGCCTGCTCAAGCCTTTCCTGTCCATCGTGCCCTTTTGCCTCTTCCTGTTGATGGATATATACTGGAAATATGAAACCCGACCCAGCTGTGAATCCGAATCCTGTTCTCCGTCCGAACACCTCCGGCATCAGAAATCGATTATGAAGTCCCAGCGTAACGCGCTTTTGATCGCCTCTGCTCTTGTTTTCTACTGGCTGCTTTATTCCGTTACTGGCCTTGTTGTGAAGATTGATCAGTTGAACAAGCGGATCGAGAAGTTGAAGGCTCGGGATTGATTAATCTGAAATGGAACTTTTCGGATCTCAGATAAGGGAATTTGATCGAAACACCTTTTTGTTGTTAGTATCTGTTATTAATATTTTGATGATGAACTGGGTTTTCGTTGGATATGTAATTGCTGCTTCTGACATTGTTAGGATGTCTTTTATTTTTCCTTAATCGACTGAATTATAGATTTGGTACACGGATAATTGAGATTTTTTGTTAGGGCTTTTGAACTTCTTCTGTTTAATTTGGTTTTGGTTTAAGCATGATTGCTGAATTTATGAAATGCAATTTATCTTTGGATTATATTTTGGTTTTTTAGTATTTTGATTACAGGGAAACTATGTATGTACTTAGATAACTGTTTTATGTTGGGCTGACTAAGCTGTTTCATTGGTAGTTATTGAAGGATTTCAGATAAATGGATTCCTGAAAGCCACTTTGTTGGTAGAATTCAATGGTTACATTAACAATTGACAACATTGAATCCCAACTATATTTTTGAGTTGATAAACAATTATTTTCATCTCTATAAGATACATACGAAGCCAAGTATACTAATTTAGAGTCATTAAAAAGAGGGGAAATGTAGGCTGTTTGATGTCAAATTGTGATAAGATCCGGATAGGCAATCAATTGGTCGAGTTTTGGAGTTCAAATTGAAGAAGCTAACAAGCCAATATTCAAGTTTTGTGAAGGGTTCGGGAGCCGAAACGAGTTGGATTCAAGGTTTGGAAGATATTTGGAAAGAAAACGAGTAGCGTGGATGAAAACGAGCATAACTTTCAACTCGGTTGTCGGATTTTCGCCCATAAGTAATTTTGGAAATGGCACGAATTTTGCACAAGGTCACGCGAGCGCATGGTACTTTTGAGCTTGCAATCGCACATAAACCCGCCGAGAACAATTTGGTGAGAATTTTAATATTCGCGAGAATTTCCTTATTTTGTTAGAATTTTAGTTTATGTAAGATTCTTGTAATATTTAAGCGATATTTTCGTTTTTCCATATTTTCATAGGTTTAGTATAAATATGAAACTTTATTTTATTGTAACATGAACTTTTTTGACATTATGAATTA
>CAIGRH010269675.1:0-11703 GCA_903798295.1 Fraxinus nigra
GGGGCAATCAAATTTCAAATCCTAGAACTAAAATTTATTCCAAATTATTAATTTTCTAAAATAGATTAATCGAAACAACATGTTACCAAAACAATATCTGTTGCCAAAATTAATTTATTTGGAATATTAAGAAGGTTGCGTGTACGTAATTCATGCGGGTATTGATCGGCCCAAATGAAGGTTAATATTTGGTCGAATTATTTATACACCTATGGTAATAAATATGTAATAATTGTAAAGTTTGCCATTAGTTAACATTGAGACGATCCAAAGATGGACTTGATATTTGACTGAATTTATTGTCAATATTTGATTACTACACCAAGAGTTTCACTTACAAGTTGGTATTTCTGTTAAACGACCAAATATCAATGTTGTATTCGGTCTTTTGTCATGGGATTTACAATTCTTTGAAATTATTGATTGTCCAATACGGATTCCTACGTGGACATGTTATTTAGTTTTTAAGTTTTATATTTGGTTAATCTATCTATTTCTACAATATCTGAAACAATCAATTCAATTCATGTGCATAAACCAAAGTTTAAGGGTTGGAAAGAGAACATTTTTATCGTTCTGGTGGCATTGACCTAGACATTGCATTAAGGACTGAATAACCCACTAATCTTACGGGTAAAAGTTCCGCTAATAAAAAGGGACACGGAGTACTACTAAGGAATTTCTTGATGAAATTGAAAAACGTTTTGCAAAAGGCGATAAGGCCGAAACTAGCATGCCTTTTGGAAAACTTAGTTTCACTAAATTATAAGAGTAAAGAAAACATAAGGGAATACATTTTGGAGATGTCTCATCTTGCTTCAAAATTAAAAGAATTAAAGCTTGAGCTATTTGATGACTTGTTCGTGCATTTAATTTTGATTTATATTCTTGCACAATTCGACTAATTTAAGGTCAGTTATAACTGTCAAAAAGGAAAGTTGGCTCTTAATGAGCTCATTCCATATTGTATGTAAGAAAAAGAAATGCTAAAATAAGAAAAAACTAATATTACTTACTTGACAAGTACCTCTAAGGACAAGTTATAAAGAATTAGAAAATTATATCTAGTTTGGTTCAAAATAAAAAACAAAAGCATGAAAAGAATAAATCTGGCTGTTACTTTTGTGAAAATCCAGGATACATAAAGAGAGACTGTACTATACCATGCTAGCGTGTAAAGATAAGTACACTTCTTTCTTTGGTTTGTTTTGAGGTTAATTAAGTTTTAATACCTAGACACAATTAGTGGATAAAATCCTGGTACCACCATTCACATAAGTGTTTATACGAGGTTGTCCGAACAACCAAAAATCACTTGATGTTGAGAGATTCATATATGTGGGGTGATGACAAAACAGTTAAACTTGAGGCTATATGGACTTACCTTATTATTAAAGACTTGTTATGATTTAAATGTGAAAGAGATATTTACGGTATCATATTTTAGACAGAATTTGATTTCTATTTCTATATTGGATAAATTCTGTTATTAGAAGTATAATTTTCCAATTCGAAACATAACTTTTTCGACTAGAAGTTGATATGTGATATACTTGGACTATATTTCATGCATTTGGCTTCTTTCCTCATCCAATTGATGTCTAACACTCTCAAATCTTCATCGTGAGGTTCGACGTAACGTTTGAGTATTTGCATTTCAGTCCCCAAACTTTGTATTTGATACAATTGAATCTTTTTTCCGCTATCTTTGTATTTTTTTCTCCAATTCTTCATCTAACATTGAGTTTTACCTACAAAATGAAATATAACATAAATTATGTAGTTTTTTTTATCCAAAAATAGTAAAATATCATCATTTAAGACCTCGAATATGTATAGAAACTACACTTCAAGCTCGTTGAAATGGATTAAAAAGGAAGCTCGGGGGTACGATTTGGCAAAGTAAACTCAAGAAAATCACATTTGCTACTACTGTTTACCACATATGGAGGGCACAGAATAAGAGGATTTTTGAGGATCTTAAGACAATAAGTTGAGTGCATTGTAAGACGAATTAAAACATACGTATACAAAGTTGTGTTCTCTTTGTATCCGAATGTTTTGATTCATTGGAAGTCGTTAGCTATGGGTCACTAATCAATTTCATTTGTATATCTTTTTTCTTTTGTTTGCTCGGATATGCCCGAAGTAGTTGTATGTCCCACATGATTGTTGCTTCGTCCGGGAATGCGCGGAGTTTTTGATCTATAATAATTTACATTTACCGATAAAAAAGTATTAGTTATACTAATTGGAATTTTAATTATAAAGATGGTTGATTACATAATTTTTTGTTAAATCCTGAATTTGCATAATTTTCTATTAAATCCCGAATTTGTTATTCGGCCACAACGTATGGGCCCAGTTACGTAAATTGGGCTCTCTATATGTGCCCGATTCAAAGCCCAATCAAATGAGCAGTGCTGCAGTGGATAAATAATAATCTCACCAATCCGCGTTATCCAATTTCACTCACTTCCACCACACAAAAGAAGAGTATGTTACTCTCAGCCATTTTCGGTACAACGCCGGTGGCGCCACCGCCCTACTCTGACGGGATCAGCGTTGGTGCTACCAAGATGGTGGCTCCAGTTAGATTGGCGTCGGGTGGTGGAATGGTGATAGAGTGCTCGTCGAGACCACAGAAGAAGGCTACGAAACATCACATGAAGACTCGCCCGCGTAAGTCTCAGGGTTGGGACATCCGCCGTGGCCCAACCGTCTACCCTCCTCTTCCGCCGTTGCCTCCAGACTGGACCCTTGTAACTGACGGCGCCACCGCTACGACTTCTTCTTCTTCAGGAAGTGCCCTACCGCCTGCCGAATCTGAGTAATTTGCACGCAATTTCATCGTGTTTTTGCAATTAGACAATTTCGACTACGATTTTCTTCTCTAGTCTGTTAATTGCTTGTGTGGTTATTTCAATGAAATTGAGCTTCTGTTAATTATAAATCACTCAACTGGACAATTAATTTCTATTTTTAATAAAAATATTTTTGCAGAAATTTGAAAAATTTGAGAAATATAATGCTGGGAATGGATTTGATTTGTATTTAACTAGTGTTAGTTTTAGAGCAAACCCAAGGGTTGGGCGCTCATATATTCCTTTCGATCACATAATCAATCTTGAAATTCAATATCTCATCTCTGATTGAAAAGTTTGGGAATTAAGAAACTTTAGTATTCATCTTTATATTCTCTTTCTTAGAGTCTTCCTTCATTTTGTGATTGCGTTTTGTCCAAATTTGTAAATTGAATCAATGGGCTATCTATTTTCTGCTCAAACCTTTCTTTTTAACCCCCACCGATCTTCATGGTGGAGTCTACTTGTTCGCTAAAATTATATACTGCAAGTGCACGAGTCGCATTCAAATAGTAAAATAAATTATGAGTCGGAGTCAATCCCTCGAAGAGCGATTCTTCCAATCACATGCTAATTGATTCAATTTTAATGGTTACACACAATTTGATTTTGAAGTTGAAGGCGAAAAGAAAATGATTTTGACATTCAATTAAAACAAGTCATAACAATGATGAGAATTTGGATTTTAATCGGGTTGTGATTCATGATTCCACTTGACTGGCACTAAATTAATTTATCAACAACCAAAATAAAAATGCTCACTTATTTTGTTAAACTTGATTTTTCTATTTTAGTCAATTACCTCTCTCGAGTGAAATTAGCCATAATGAATTAGTTTAACCTACTATGTCTCTATGTCGATTAAAATAATCAATAGCATTAAATATTTTTAAAAATAACTCAAAGGGTTACCTAGGATTAAGAGTATATAAGAACTCATGGTTTCTACCATCTGGATAAAAAATGTGCATGAATTTCTCAATAATCACCTGACATAATTATATAATGGCCACAGTAATGATAATGCACTAAAAACAATGGTAAAAACACAAGAACACAAGCACTTGTGCATTAACTAGTATTTAAAAGGCACAAAGTGAAAAGATTAAAGAAATACATAACAATAGTTGAGAAAATATAATGAACTACAGGATAGAGAAATAAACTTGGGTCAGATTCTTGAAGCTTGCTTAGTTTTGGTCTTGATTTCTCTGAGATTTCCCTCATTTTGTGTGATATTTCCTCTCTTTTTGCTTACCCCCTTTTCTTTCTAGGCTAGGGTTTTAAAAATGTATAAGAAGTAATGAACCCCTATTTGAGCCACATTAAAATTCTCATTTTCATTCTTCTACTCATTTTCAATTATACATTTTTCAATAAAATAATATTTTTTATCATATCAATAACTTTTCATTCTTTTTCAATCACATATTCTCCATCAATCTACTATTTCAAAATACATTCTTCCAAAATAATGTGGTCTAAACACACTCTAAATGAAAAGGGTGTAAAGGATGTTTAAAAGGTGTAAAAACCATCTAAGAAATATTGCAAGAAGAGCCCCTAGACTTTGGAAAACAAAAACATTCGCCCGGCTGGTAGCCGAGCGCGCCATGGCTCAACTTTGGGGCTTGAATCGTGGCGCCTATGCACCACTCCCCTCTTTTTAAATTTGCACCTTGGTTCTCCGGATAATTGAACGTCAGGTTTCTCAACTTTTATCTTGTAAATTTTGGTCCTCAGTTTTTGAATTTCCTTTCAATCACGTCCTCCAGAAATTGCAACCCAAGGTCCCTAAAATTTTAGTGCTTGTGCATTTTGTGCACTTTTGGTCATTTTTCCATCCTTTAGCTTTCTTCTCCTCTAATTTGGGATTTTAACCTACAGAAGCGACAATTACACACTTGTGAATATTAATAAGTATGTAAAAACACGTTTATCACTACTTTCCATTAAAATCTCAATTTATTCAGTCAGTTCAATGTTGAAAACATGAAGTGGGTATAAAAACGTTCAAAGCAAGCTTTCACTAATTGAAGAAGATAATGGGTGTTGCGTTTCTATTATCTTCACTGCTTCAGTTTAAAATTTTTGTTCTCAGCAAGTGAAGATAATGTTACTGGAATATCATGCTACTACAAATTGTTACTCGTGCATTGAAACTGTTTTGAATCGAGATTAATGTGCAATTGTTAGGTTTAAGTTATTTTTGAATTTGATATTGAGCATATTGGGATCACATTTGAAGGTGATGAAGTTTGGCGAGGAATTGACAATTTAAAAAAGAAAGTCCAATATTTTCAATTGTTACAGTCAATTTTTGAGGACATACAATGTTTCGTTTTTAATTGAATTTCCATCATCCATGATATAAGCTTCTGAATCAAAAGAACCCTAGTAAATATAAACATATTTGAGAAATATGAATCTTGTTGAGTCAACATGTTTAGAAGTTGTGAGTTTGAACGGGTATTTTTTTTCCAACAATGTTACATGTATAGATAAATTTGCCAGATGGATTTATAGAATGCCAAATGGCAACATTTCATATGTACAAATAGCTTTATTATCCTAATCTAGTGCACGTATTTCCTGATCACCCTTGCACATCCTCAGTCCCCACTACAACTCCCATCGCCACTGGCTTGTGTTAAAAACATTTGCCGCGAGTCATATATACTTCAAATTTTTATTCTTTCAAGGGTGATTCTTGATTTTTGATTTTTTTTTGCAAATTCCCCACGAGCTCCTTGTTTTAGTGTACAACATTTGAATTTGTATTCTTTTTGGGTGAATTTTCTTGTCGAAACTTCTTAAATCTTATCTAAATCAACATATCCTTTTAAAATTTGATTTTCAATATTTAATTTTAGTTATTTTTCTAATGATTTGTTTGTTATTTTTGAAAAAAAAAAAAACTTCAAACCTTCAAACTTTAGTGTTCTATGTTGTTCACTTTTTCTAGATTGATTCATTTAGTGCTCCTTCTTCTTCTTCTTATTATTATTATTATTATTATTATTATTATTATTATTATTCCTCCCTCTCATTACATTTTAAAATATTAGTCACGGCGAAAAAACCCATCCCACTCCACCCGCCTCACCCCGTCCCGTCCCATCCCAAAAAATCCTTCCCTATGGGTTGGCGGGGCGGGGCGGGGCAGGGCGAGGATGCCCTGTCCCGTGAAGAATAAAAATAATAATAATAATAAATTTTGGATAAATAAATAAAATTTAATTACAATGTAATTTTACTTGCAAATGTTTCATTTTGGACGTTTTTTGTTTCCAGCACTTGCTTTGGATATTGATATAGTTAGTCCGAGTATTATTTACTTTAGATTTTAAAATTTTGACTGGAAATCTTTTTTTTTCTAAAAGTAAAACGGGGCAAGAAACGCCTCGCCCCGCTTGAGGCGCACCCTGTTGCCATCTCTATAAAATATACTCATTCCATGGGAGTTCACTCCATCCTTCTATGAAAAAATATCTTCGTAGCATATGACCTGATATCAAATCATTTTGAGTAACGGTAGAACAAAATTCGAAGAGACTACTGAAAGAACTTGGTCGGCAATGTGGGTGATAGGTTGAGGGTGTAGGTTGGAGATTAAATGAATTTCTCTCTCTTTTTCAGTTATTTTCACATTATATATATAGTGCCTATTAAACGGAATATATTGGTTTAACGGAAAAACTAACGGAATTTCTTGAAAAGTCATAAATATTTACGTGCTAGTCAATTTAAAGAAAGATGCACGACCATTCAAAGACTATTCAGTTTTGCTTCCTATCCTTTAGTCATCCTTCAACTAAACTTCCATTTGGATATATCTCAAAACTTTCAAAACACAATGTTTGTTTAATCATTATTTTGAGAAAATAAATTTTTAAATAGTGATTTTTAAAAAATGTGTGATTAAAAATTAGGAAAAAAATTTGAGTATACGTGTAAAATATTTTATTTTCTAAATGTGGGATTAAAAATGAGTGAGAATTAAATAGTTTTAAAATAATGATTGTCACGCAGAGACTTAAGACTTCTATTTTTAATTATTTAGCCCATATTTGGTGTGACTTAAAATTTTGATACAAATTTAATTTAAAATCAACTATTCATTTTAATCATATATTTTATAGGACCCTCGAATTTTATTAAATTTTAAATTACGCATTTAATAAATTCTTATCAAAAGCTACACAAAAATAAATAAATAAATGTTATTTATAACTACACCAACCAAACAAGGACTTATTACGTCATTGGGAGAATATTTACTTAATTTAGTGTAAATATAATTAATTATAGGAAAAACTCCAAGTTGGATACAATTGGCGTGAAATGGGCGTTTTGGAGCTTCATTGAGCTTGATTCGAAGCAAATTGAATATTAAACTGAGTGCACATAATCAATTAGAAGAACTCCATAAGTTTCGGTAATTAAAATTCAACATTTGAAAAGTTTAGAAACTAAATTACAAACTTTTGGAACTTTCATCGATTGAAGGATCAAAATTACCAATAGGAAGCGTCTCAATCCCAATCAAGAGGAGATATCAGTAATCAGAGGACAAAATGATAAAGAGAAAAAATTGGGACTTGCGATCGCAACCACCAAAAATTCAAGACCAATAGTAATCTAAAAGGCCCGTGTGATCGCACCACAATGATCGCGCGTGCCAAATTTGACAGTTAAAAATTGGTATCCTATTTTAGATCAGCTTCTTGAAAACAATTAGGTCATTAATTTTAACTAAAATTTGGAGTCTATAAATATTTACTATTATCAACAATTTGTTAAGGGATAAAATCTCACATCAAATAAAGATGAAAATATAGACCAATTTATGAGAGTTTGAGCTACTCCTCTTAATAAGGTTAACATTTTAAGATGGAACCTCAATTCTTAATTTGGTATCAGAGCCCATTAAACTCCAACGAGCGATTCGATCCGATTAAAACTCAAAAAAATTAAACATACGAATTTCAAGATTGGTCTGCTCGAACGAGCCACCATCTTGCGGGGACATGTTAAGGGATAAAATCCCACATCAAATAAAGATAAAAATATAGACCAATTTATAAGAGTTTGAGTTACTTCTCCTAATAAGATTGACCTTTTAAGATGGAACCTCAAATCTTAACACAATTAGCGGGGAGCTTTTGGGGAGAAAATTTAAATTCACTACATAATAAATAAATAAATAAAATAGCTCAAAGGGAGGCCTTGGAGATTCAATTGACATAAATTATTTCAAGCTAAAGGAGAGAAAAATCAAGAAAATCATTTAAAAAGTTAGGGTTTTGAAATTCTTTCAAGAACAACGCATATTCTTGATGCAAAATTTTCATCCTTTTCTCATCTTCCTCAAAATCAAGTGTCGTATACCAATTGTTTCTTGTATTTTTCTTCACCAATAATGTGTAATTAAACGACTATTTATGACAAACAAATGTAACCTAATTTTAAACTTTAACTTTAGCGCCCTATTTGTCTTCGTTTAAAACAATATTCTTTAATTTTTATACTCATTTTCAACAACACATTTATATAATAAAATATTTTGTACGTAAATCTAAAATGTTTTCTCTACTTTTTAACCACACATTCTCTAAAACGTTACTACTCAAAATTTTCTCCAAAACAGGGACTTAATTATGAAGTTCTGATTTTCATTGATGTTTGTGAATTGTTTTTACTTCTCTTCAATTCAATGCTTTTGTTAACCACATAGTGAAAACCTACCATTTGAATGAAAAGAAAGAGAGATGCTTTTATGGTTATTACGATCATTAATTGAATTATTTGGCATTTGAATACATCTTAATTGAGATTTATTCGAATTAACATAGAGATATTGTGAATTAACTTAACCAGATATGATTAATTTAAAAGAACTCGACCGAGTATTCATATAGTTAATCCTTATCAAAATTTGGCGATTGAAATTTGTGAAATAGCTATGATGAACTCATGATTCCTAACACTTTAATCATCATATAAAAATCCTAACATTTTCACTTTCCAGTCTTTTTATTGTTTCAATAGATTTATAGATTTTAGGATAACAATCTAAACTATTTTAATTATTTTTTCAATCGAATTAAAATTAAATATAGTTAAACCAATCATTAAATAATACTATATGTGAAAAACAATAATTCGAACTTTTAAATCCATTTTATTATCTGTTCATAATATCATATTCTTGCGATACAAAATATACACTACAATGGGCCGTAAGGGCAAAATAAATTGACCACGAATCGCTATTTTGTTCAAAAAAACTGGCTCAGCTCTGGGATCAAGTCAGGAAACCTCTACGGGCCGAGCCCCTTTTGTTGATTCTATGACCTTGTTTGATTCACTTCACTTAAATTTATTTTTCATATTTTTAACCAGACATTCTTAAAATAATACTATTTAAAACTATATTTTTAAAATTTTAAGGCGACTAAACACGGGCTACATAAATTTCTTAATCCTTGTTTGATGTAGATTAAAAACCTACTAAAAGTAGTCAACAATTAATTTTAACCACACATTTTCATCAAATTTTATCAAGATTTACTAAAAAACTAATTTTAATTTGCACCAAACGGGGTTTACTTGGATATCTAATCGAATGAGAGCAATTCCCATGCTAGATGAGCAAAATACGCATATAAAGTATATGGCAATTAATCAATTTTAGTGTACAAAATGTCAACAAAAACAAAGTAAATCATTAACTGCTTCGGAAAATGAAAAAAGAACAATTGTGCAACCGAGCAGAAAGAAAATTACACACACGATCGAAAATGTAAGTTTAGAATCAATTGACTAATGAATAATTGCATGGTTGGAAAAAAAAAAAATTGCAAGTATTGAACAATTATAAGATGATAATCACAATAATTTAATGACGTCATTCTAGAATACTACAATAGAAAAATCAAAAAAATTGAATGAGCACATTGAGCTGGACTCTGATTTTTGAGAAGAGCTACACGTATAGATGGAAAAACCAACAGAAATAGGCCAGAATACTAACATCATGTGGGGCCCGCACATTTTTTAAATGGAGACATTTTCTCGTATCATCCTTGTACAAGTGCCATAAATTCAAATTTGGTACCCATGTTACCAAGATAGAAAATTTCAAATTTGGGAGATTGCTAAAACTTCCTTGGCTGAAATAACTACAGTATTGGCCGGTCTGGACTGGAGACGCAATCTATGTCAAGCTTTGTTGAATTCTGGGGCATCTATGTTCATGAATTCGGTTTTTTTTTTTTTTAGCCCAATGCCCTGCAACTTGACCTCTATTTACCATCAAAGAAAATGCATGGAACATTTTATTTATTTATATTGGAGATTTAAGATGTGTTCAGTGCACGTGCCATTGATAATGTTCTTAAAACCTCACATGGCACAACATTATAGCTACTTGTGTCATTATACACGTTGGTTAATGGCCTTGTGATCAAGATTTTCCAACTGAAAACCAAGTCATCTCACCAACAGAAAATCCAAAGCAGCTGAAAAGGAAGTGGCATGGTTTTTTTCTAATGAAAAGATTCAATGAATTATGAAATTTTGATTAGAAAAACAAGCATTGCCCTCCAACAATTTCTTGCAATATGTAGAAATAGAAATAGTAAATATGCACGATATGCATTTGAAGCATAGGAGTACCACCTGGAAAACATTGTGAACTTGCTACCTCTAAGATGTAGAAAGTTTGTATACAAGCTGAACATCGCTATCTAAAATTTCTTGCAATATGTAGCCACGGAAACAGTAACATTGCCGAAATACATTAGAGGCATAGAAGTGCCTCTGGGATAGCATTGTGAGCTAGCTGCCTCTGAGACGTAATTTGAGATGATTGCGAAGGACTTTGTAATCTCTTTGTTCATCTATCTTTCAGTTGCCGCTGAAAATAAAGCACAAATGTTAATACCAAGACTGTTTTAAGCACTACCATTCACTCTACCCAATATATCATAAAGTTCTTTGTGATCCCATTAGTTGCACCACCTCTTAGAGAAGGGTGGAATTGTATGATCCATGTGTTGACCTCGAGACAAGTTTTTTGTTACTTCTGGAATTAGTTTGGGTGTGCAAATAAGTAATGAAGGGGGAAGAAATATAGTTCTCCTGTTTCGCATTATAATTTCATAAATTCTGAATCAGAAAGAACCGGGAGTAAAGATAAACAGAAAGAAGAAAAGAATAACTCACTCTTGGCCCACGATTGGCTACTTGAGGTTGTCTATTAGACAGGTGGTCTGATTCTTGTATCATCTCCGGACCACTTAGCTTATAAAATGTCTCCAGAGCTCTTGTAACAAATGGACGTACTATATTTGCTTCCATAGCAGATAGATTTTTAAGCTGAAAAATATTAGGGTTAGCACTCAGGAAAGAAGTGCAAAAGTACAGCTAACTGTAATGTCGTCAAATAAGATTCTCCTAGTCCTGAATCATTAATCCTAAAATGTTCACCAATCACAATGCCTACTCATTCATTATATACAAACAAAAAAAAAAAAAAAAAAAANTACTTGAGGTTGTCTATTAGACAGGTGGTCTGATTCTTGTATCATCTCCGGACCACTTAGCTTATAAAATGTCTCCAGAGCTCTTGTAACAAATGGACGTACTATATTTGCTTCCATAGCAGATAGATTTTTAAGCTGAAAAATATTAGGGTTAGCACTCAGGAAAGAAGTGCAAAAGTACAGCTAACTGTAATGTCGTCAAATAAGATTCTCCTAGTCCTGAATCATTAATCCTAAAATGTTCACCAATCACAATGCCTACTCATTCATTATATACAAACAAAAAAAAA
>CAIGRH010269745.1:0-18522 GCA_903798295.1 Fraxinus nigra
TCATATTCAAAACCCCTTTGCGTTCTTCAAGTTTGGGGGGAAAATATTTGTGCTTTGATATTTTCTGTAACAAGGCTTGATCAATGCTTCAAACCATTTGCCGAAAATCCTTAAGTATCTTAAATTTATTAGAGTGGGGGCAAATATAGTTTAAGGACAACGATTACGCGTTTGGACCTTTTATTTTGTTTCCGATTTGTTCATATTGTTGCTGCACATTTTGGTGAGTTTCTTCTCTAACCCCGATATTTCCAACGGTTGAAATATACGAAGGTAGATCTAGAAACCCTAGAAATGAGGAGATGAAGCATTGATAAGGCCTTAGATCCAGTTCCTCCTTGAGGTAGGGAAAAACGAAGACTTGGTATCTACAACGTGTTCATATATTTCTTGTATCTTCCTTTTCCAATTTACAAGGTGCCTTGCCAAACTCAACTACGAGCCCAAGGTTCTGTGGGCAATGACCCTTGAGCCGAGGTAGTGAGCGAGCCTCTAGCCCCTTGAGATGGTTGAGGTTTTCTAATCGCACCCTTTCCTTCACGCAAAGCCTTACCTTTTGTCTTCCTTAGAGACCCCTACGGGTGCATCCATAGACGGAGAAGAGGCGGTTAGTTTCTAGCGTTTCGGAACAACACTAAATTTGATCTTCATCTTCATAATAGCATGCATGATAATATTGATTACACAAATAAAGGAAACCGTATAAGCAAACGGCGAAAAAGAAAAGTATTCCAAATATCGATGCTTTCTGTAGACATCATAAAATCAAAATAAACAAGCTTTATTAGGGGTACAAACCCCAGCTACCACAAACAAAGATAATACTCTTTTTACATGCAATATTAGAAATAGAAAAATAGATAAAGTAAAGGGAAATAAAAAACCCCTTATTTGACGGAAATTCATAGAAAGTTATATACCCACAAGAGGGATGGTTGGTAATTTAAGGCTATTCGGGATACAACAGCTTCACAATCGTATCCTTCACGACCAAATCGATGTAGCCTCAAAACCGATCATTAGTCATAACTAGATTAACTCTTCAATCTGCATGTTGTTGTACATAATTCAACCTTAATTTGGGGAATAACATTCAATTGAGATTATCCCATTATAACCTTTAAACTATAACGGATACACGTCAATGATAAACATAACTCCAAAGCTATAAACTTCTTCAAATGAGACATCCTCAAGGTAAAATCTTCTAGCCTCTGAAGTTATGAAATATGTTTTGCAAAAATAAACCAAATAGGTGAGGGATAAATACAGGGTAAAACATTAGTACATACCAAAGTAAAAAGATTGAAAGAAAATGGAAGAAAGACAGAATCACTGCAAATAAGAAATACACACAGAAAGTAGAGAAAGTCGTGGTAAAGAGAATAGTATATTTATAAGTTCAGACAAAAGTTTTAGGCCATCGATTGGATCAACAATAGATCTAAACTATTCATAGCCTTCCCAGAATTGAGTTCTGTGAACACCTTCAGGCGCCTGACAAAGATACAAAGATGCACATATAAGATCGAACGTGGGTAACACGCGCTTTAAATGCCTACAAGGCATTAACTTGGAAATAAGCAAAAAGAAACCCTCTAGTGTATACTAAAAATTGTGAGAATCATAGCATGTCCCTTCAATGCTACCACGAAATATGAGGCATTTTCTCGTCCCAAGGTTTGGACTATAAGGGCTTAAAGCTATGCTAGCCCACGTCATCCATTAGTAAGAAATGAATGATATGTGATCAACCATAAGGTTCACTACACAACGATTAAACTCCCAGATTTATTATGAATAATATACTCGGACTTAGGGACCTATTTGTTATCCCTCGAAGCAAAGTTCGCGAACCTGTATAGCAACGACGAAGTATAAAAGTGATACGCGAGTGGAGCAAAGACACAACATGATCATATGAATCCAGTGGACCATTTTCCATATTTCGATTGGCTACTAGCTATCATTAGAAGGCATGTGGACCAACAAAGAAAGCGTAACTTTCAACAAAATATGTTAAAAGATAGCCAAGAAAAAGATGCCATCTGTCATTCTTTCGAAAAGACCAAATTGTCCCAAGGTTTGGGAAAAATCTATAAATACCCACTCATTTGAAAAAGAAAGTGATGCAATTCAAATATCTTTATCTCAAATAGCTATTTTCCAGCTTGTTCCTGTTTACACATTAAGACTAATGAGTTTAGGAGGTGAAAGTCATAATTAGGTGAGATGATTTGTTGATTGTATTTGTATTATCAATCGGTTGTAATTGTTAAATCAATAAAATCGTTGATCATATTTGTATCATCAACAGTCAACTACTTTCAACCTATTAATTATGAGTTAACTTATTACATTACATTGTAAAACTTAATTCAGGTTCACAAATGGCATCAAACTTTCATGAATAAGCAAAAATTAATCTAAACATGCAACTTATTCATAATTCTTAAATTAACACGTAATTTCAAATATACAAATCATTGCCTGCAAGGCTAAGTAACCCATATAAGCAAGCAAATAAAAAAGAAATTCTTTTTTTAAATTTAAGAATTTTTTTTTTTCATATAAAATATAACAATTAAGTGGGACCTCGACCCCTTTATCACAACTCAATCCTCATGTTGCTTCTCCTTCAACATCCAAACAAAAACTTGCCATAACAAAAATCTGATGTTGCGATCCAAAAGCGGAATATGAAACTTCATACTTGCCATCCATAAACAATCAAACCTCGTTCTTAGTTAATCAAACATCGCTCTAATATGAAACCAAAGTGGCTATCACTTGTTAGGAAATTGACGATAGCTCTAATACCACTTATTAGAAATTAAGCCAATTGTTATGAATATTAAAGATGAGAGTATTCATTATGATCAAAGTGGGAGTTACAATATTTTAGTCTGTATCTTACAAGAATCTTTTCTAGATATCTCTACCTGCGAGTCTCTCTATTAAGTTAAATCCATTGGATCGCTCTCTATGACAATTTTATAATACAAGAATTCCTAAAATACCATGAGAAATAATACAAACTCGAGTCTAATACAAGGTGAAGTCCTATTACAATGGGTAAAATTAATAACGAAATTGGAGTTGAAATGGGAGTCCAAAAATTACCAAATACGTTTTTTATTTTTTCAAGACTTCTTCAAGAGATACTATTAACTCCCAATAGAATTTAGGTCACAACCGAACTCTAACAATTACTTTTAGACACATTGATTTTGTTATGTGTAGTGATCTGAATAAATTCACAATTTTTATTTAAGTACATCTGTTGTTACCGAGAATTTGTGTTTCATTGCTTTCATAGTAATAATGGAGGAGCTTTCTAATGATCTTGATGACCTTTATGAATTTGCTTTAATTTCAGTTGTTTGATTTTAGAAAATCTCGGGAACTTCTTTTCCATAAATGAAGAAGCAATTCAAATTTCTCGTGAACTTAGATTTTAATGTAATGTATTTTTATTTAACTTTCTTCCTAACCTTAGATTTTAATAAATTTATTGTAAGTTTTATTTTTATTTATGTGCAAGTTATATCTTTCGCGGGAAGAAGTGTACTCCAATTGTACAACACAAAGTGTGTCCAATGGTTGTACTTATAACTATTTTTATAAATTATTTTTATTTAATGCTGTGTTGAACTCAAAAATTAAGGAATTGAATGAATATATTTGCAATTTCATGTTCATTGTTTGTTAGTTTATACATTTCATTGAATTTAGCATTTTTAACTTTTGAGTCTAAACTTTATTATATTAAGCCACTGTTTGCTAATCATTATTCAAAAATTATGTTTTCTACATGTTTATTTTCAAATACGTATTCATATAATAAAATATTTTACACGTAAATTCAAAACTTTTTCCAACTTTTTAACCCCACATTCTCTAAAAATTCACTATTTTAAAATTTGTTTTTGTCAAACAACGACAATCAAACATGAGCTAAGTTCCAAGAAAAGAATTATTAACATAATTATCATAATTCTTTAAAATTTAATTCAAATTAGCGACGGAAATAAAAACGAAAGTATCTTGTAGATTAGCGATGGATTTAATATGTAGAAAATTCGCGATGAAAAATTATTGTTGCCAATTTGTAGCTAATTGCCAACGGAAATAGTCGTTGGTAAACACTAACGGATTTTTTGGTCGTTATAGTCCGGTTTGGTTCGGTTCTAAAATTTTTTGGTATTTAATAAATTGAGCCATCGGGTTCAAATATAATTACGGAACCGTTTGGGTTCGGTTCCGTACCATAATTAATTTTTTTTTTTTAATATTTACAGCAACGTTACATAAATACAACTAACGACATGTTCATTCGTAACTTTGATGGGCAGTTGGAGATGGGATGTCGGACTCGGCAGTCAGTGTCTTCGATTTGGGCATGTGGATGTAGGTTTTCAATTTATCAAATAATTTGGGGTTGGTGAAACTATGCTTACCGAATGAAAGTATGAAATTGAAAAGAGAATGATAAATCCTTAAAAATGCCTAAATCTTGAGATAACAATGAAATTAATAATTAAGCCAAAAAGTGAATTTAGAAATTGGGTTGGACTAGCTAGGCATGGACTTGGTTTGGGAGTTGGAGTATTAATCACTAAATTAGTTAATTTGCTAATTCGTTTAGAAAAAATAAAATAATTTAATTAATTCAATATAAAAAATTAAAAAATATTATGTAGATTTGGTTCTTGCTCTAGAACCGAGAACCGAACTGAATCTATCGGTTCTCGATTCAAATATTCATTCGGGTATTTAACTTATGAAAAATCGTTCGGTTCGGGTTTGATTCGGTTCGGTTCGGAAGTTTTGTCTGACCCTAATCTAACATGAGCTAAGTTCCAAGAAAAGAATTATTAACATAATTATCATAATTTTTTTAAAATTTAATTCAAATTAGCTACGGAAATAAAAATGAAAGTATCTTGCAGATTAGCGATGGATTTAATTCGTAGGAAATTTGCGATGAAAAATTATTGTTGACAATTTGTTGCAACGGTCTAATTATTTTTTGGTTGGTAATTTACCAACGGTCTAAGAAAATAAAAAATAATAAAAAATGAAGCATACTGCAAACCCTCATAATCGGTCATTTAAATCTCTAGTTTTTGATCCTGAACACCCAGCTTTTCACGGTGCACGATCTTCCACCAGAAAATTAGGACCCATCACCTACAGTCTTAGCCTCCATCACAACGCAGTATCAAGCCTTTTGAAATATTTGGACTATTTCTTTTATTTCTCCTCGTGCCTCTGAATGTCGAGTATGTCTCTATAGTTTGTGATATCAGTAGATGTTGCATTGGTCAATGACATGCCCCTAGCTGGCTCGGTAGCTTGGCACTCTCTTTTGAAAGAAAGACTTGATGATGGTATATGTGTCTCCAATTGTCACATTTTGCTCTAATTAATATTGACCACAGTTGCTAAAAATTCTTAATAAAGAAAAGGACATTCATATTCATAATTCAAAAATAAAAAGAACAATTAAAATTAGTTTAAAAAGTATCCATTAAGAAAAATTTTCCTTTACACAGATTTTTGGAGATTTCGAGACCTAACGAGTCATAGACTAATAAAGCCTCAGGTCTACCAAATTATAGTAGTGATGTGTAATTATTCACTTTCAAATTAATCAACACACATTTTTGCGATTCAACCAAGCTGTCAAAACATGGACATCTACTATTGACCTCAATTTTTGTAAGGATGGCGTGGCACATAGATCTTGGTGCCTCTTATGTCCATGCAACCTCTTCTTGTACACTTGAACAAATCGTTTGAACACGTGACCATCTCTAGTGGTGGGAAAGACGGCCGCAAGCACTCTAACGATCAAAGCAATCAATATATATGTGTTTGAGAGTAGGATGCGCTAAAGATGTGAGCCACTAAATGTTGAGAGGTCGGATTCGGGAGAGCGTATAGAGAGAATAATGAGGGAAAATTTAATAGTTTTGAAACTCTAAATATGCATTACTTTAAAATGGCACAAAGTGTGAGCTTTTATAGTTGAAGACGTGTGGTCTTGGCCTTTGGATGTGAAAAAAATAATAAATTATATAATCAAATTACTAAATCAAATGTTTAGACCCAACAACACTGGAAGTGTATAATGCGGAATTAAAATAATCTATCAATAAAAAGCTTTAAGTCATTTATTTATTATATGTAAATGATTAAGTTTAATGCCAAATTAAACCCTAAGTGTCAATCATACAATATGTATCAAAAACAATAAAAGTAAAAAACGCCAAATTTGATAATGAATGGAAACCCCTTGAAAAACTCTTCACATGGAATAAAATCCTTTGGGCAAATCTTGTCAAAACGATCCACTAGAAAAAAATAACTCACTATAACGACCCAAGTTTTAAAATTCAAATAGTTACCAAAAGTTTCTTTAAAAAAAAACTTAACATGACGAAGAACTAATTATAAATTTATATAAAGATGGTTTAGTAAGTTTTAATATTCTTTATTAATAAAAAGAAAAGAGCAAAGATTCATCTTATTACTATATATTTGGAAAGATCAAATAAAATTTTAGTCAATCATTTAAAGATTTCGAGACCTAATTCGAATATGTATATAAACTATTCTCTCAATTTATTCAATATAGCCATACACTCCAATAATTCACTGAAAACCATAATTAATCAAAAACGAGGGTTTATAACAATGTTATCCCTTAATTAAATAATAATTAACATATAACACCTAATTCGTACATAATTCAATTTCAGTGCTAAATTACTCCATTTAACAGTGTAAGTACATGGAAATCAACAAGCACAAATTATTTAATAAAAGGAAACATTATCAACTTCTGTCATAAAATCTTCACAATTAATAACTTGGTGAGAAATTTAGTGACCCATTTCCCTTGCTAACTCTAAGGTTGTAAATTAAAATTTGGTTCCGCCAATATAAAATAACACCTAAAGGCATACATAATCAAATAAATCACGTTTCTTATCCCTAAATAAAAAGTTAAAATAATAATAAAACTAAACTAAGTACTGGAAATAAAATCTTTGATCATGTTACACCTGATTTGATTTATTAAGTCCAATGAATTCAAGTACAACCAACAATCCGTTTTAACCTACGAGAAGTAGAGAAAAATGGTGAGTATATGTAAATACTCAACCGGACACAAATATTTGTGCAATCCTGAATTAAACTATCAATTCATACACCAAAATAAATATACCGACATATCATATCTTTATAATCGATAACAGCTGATAACATATCATATCATTTGTATCGGATGGCTATTATCATATATCATATCATATTGCGTCAGTTTGTCATCACAATATTTATCAATATGAAGTAATAAAATTTAAACGGGACAAACTACTTTCACCTCGTAATCCTACCATGTTAGATGAAATCAAGTTTCGAAAGAAAATCAAAAGATTTCACGATCCAACAGTTTTCAATTTTTTTCGACAAAAGACAAGATATATTAATAATATATAGGACAAACTATTGTCCACAATTAAATTCTAGTGTACCGGTGATTTGAAATGTCATGTCTCACATCCAAAAAAAGGTTGGACGAGAATGAATTATAAAACAATTCACTAAGATTATAATTAATCTTAACAAAAAAAAAAAAACCATGATTAATATTCCTACACGGCTGCTATCATTCATGAATCCTTAAATTAACTTAATTAATAATAAATCATGGTAATATCTTTCTACCACAATAATTTGATTTAACTTATCTTAAATAACTATTCTCAAGTTCATTGTGCGTCATTTAATACGAACTACCTAATGAGTCTAATATTAATTTACTAAAACTCGCTCTATCAAAATCTAAATATTTGACCCAAAAATATAAAGCAAGTCGGTAAGCCACAATCATTTCAAGAATTTCGAACGTCCAACGAACCGTGGTTTCAATTTTCCCTTCTTACTAAATCTTAATATACCTTTCATTGGTGCTACTTTTAGAAAAAAAATTGTCACCCACTTGAGATTTCAAATCCTTTCTTCTACAATCGGCATAACTTTTATGTTGATCCTATGTTGTCTTATTTTGGCACTAATCTTGTCAACCGTCTCAACTATTCGTTCAATGATTTAAGAACCTAAAATTTTATTCTCTCCGTCCTTGTCTCAATGGATAGGGTATCTACACTTTCTACCATAGTGAGCTTCATATGGGGCCATTCCTATAGTGGTCTGAAAGCTATTTTTGTAAGCAAACTTCACTAACGATATATGTGTCTCCCAACTATCGTCAAAATCCAAAACACATGCCCTCAACATATCTTCAAGAGTTTGAATGGTTCTTGCTGACTGTCCATCCGTATGTGGATAATAATTAGTACCAAATTTTAGTTTCATCCCCATGGCTTCCTGCAAGCTTCCCCAAAACTCTGATGTGAACTTCGGGTCTCTATCGAAAACAATGGTGACTGGAACTCCATGCAATCTATCTATTTACTTTCTTGGTAGAAAATGAGCTGATTTTGTTAAACAATCAACCACTGCTAAATAATATTGTGACCTCAAAAAGCCTTCTTCAAAGTTCATCTCTTCGTGTTCCCATTTCCATTCTAGAATATCCAACGGTTTCAATAGTTTTGGTGGCCTTTGATATTTTGCTTCAACATTTGACAAACAGACCAATTCTTCTTTTCATATTTCTCCACCAAAATATATATCCAAAATCTCGATACATTTTCGTACTACTTCGATGTGCAGCACATAGGATGGAGTGAGTTTTATCCAATATCTCGTTCTTATACTTTTGTCCTCAGTTATACACAATCTTCATTTAAAAGTTAGTGCTTTATTTGTAATATTTCAAATTCTAACTGTTTGTTTATACCAACAACTAATTAAATCTTTTGCGAAAATGGATCATTATTAAGTGCTTCCTTAATTCGATCCCTTAAAATAGGTCAAATAATTAATGCCTGTATTTTTAATGAAGTCTGTGTCAGTGGTGTGATGACTTTTAATCTCAATTTCTCAATGTCCTTTATCAAATGTTCTTGTACAATGGGTAAAACTACTAATTGTGATCCTATCTGCCACTAATAGCACCTGCGACTACTTCAGCCTTAACCGGATGGTAAAGAATCGTATCATGATAATCTTTTACTAACTCCACCCATCTGCTTTGTCTCATATTCAATGCATTTTGTGTGAAGAAGTAGTTAAGACTATTGTGATCTGTATAGATATCACACTTTCCCCATACACACACTAACACCATATCTTTAAGGCGTGAACTATTATTGCAAGCTCCAATTCATGCGATGGATAGTTTTGCTCAATCTTCTTTGACCGTCTCAAGGCATATGCAATCACCTTTCCATGTTGTATCAAAACACAACCCTAGACTTGCTTGGAGGTATCACTATAAATTACAAACCCATTGAAACCTTCAAGTACCGTTAATACAAAATTCGAGACTAGTCTCTTTTTAAATTCCTGAAAACATTTTTCATTATTTTCTGTTTACTGAAACTTTACACTCTTTCTAGTCAAATGGGTCATTAGCCTTTCTATTTTTTAAGAACCCTCAATAAATCTCCTATAATAGCCGACCAATCCCAAGAAAGTACGAGCTTCATCCATACTAGACAGTCTAGGCCAATTAATTACTGCTTCCACTTTAACTCTGTCTACTTTGATTTCCTAGATGGTAACCATGTGACCATGGAAACTCATGCGATTGAGCCAAAATTCGCACTTCTTAAATTTGGCAAATAATTTCTCCTTCCTCAAATTTTCAAGTACTACATGAGTGTTCTTCACGCCGTTTCTTATCTTTGGAGTATACAAGTATGTCTCCAATAAATACTATAACAAACTAGTCCAAGTATTGATGGGACACTCGGTTCATCAAGTCCATAAAATACTGCTGGGAAATTGGTCAGACAAAAGGCATAACAGTGAACTCAGAATGTCGATAACGACTCCTAAAAGCTGTTTTCAATATATCACTTGCCTTGACCTTCAACTAATGATATCCCGACCTCAACTCAATCTTAGAAAACACCTTTGAAACCTTTAGTTGGTCCAACAAATCTTCTATTCTTGGAAGTGGATATCTATTTTTGATGGTCATATGATTTAATTCTCGTTAGTCGATACACATCCTCATAGTCACATCCTTATTTTTCACAAAGAGTACTGGAGCACCCCATGGAGATGCACTCGATCGAATGAAACCTTTATCTAGAAACTCTTCCCAATTGTAGATTCAACTCTTTAAGTTCTTTTGGTGCCATTCTATACAGAGCATTGGATACTAGCATCGTTCTAGGGACCAAATCAATTATAAATTCCACCTGCCTATCTGGTGGAATATCGGGAAGGTCTTATGGGAATAAATCCATAAAGTCTTGCATAATGTTTATACTACATATATAATACCGTAGATAATTATGTGACGTGCATGAATTAATATTGTGGCCTGAGTTAAATTGTGACTTGCACGAATTAATATTGTGACTGATATTAAAAATTTAGAACTACGAAAATGGTATATGTACATGTTTATTTGTTGAATAGATCACAATTATCATTAGTTTTGTGGGATCGTGATTGCACTTATACTAAGCTTGTGGATAACATTATGACTGAGTTCCGTTTGTATCCTACTAAGATAGCTATTACAATAAAGTATTTATTGAACGATGATNAATTATAAATTCCACCTGCCTATCTGGTGGAATATCGGGAAGGTCTTATGGGAATAAATCCATAAAGTCTTGCATAATGTTTATACTACATATATAATACCGTAGATAATTATGTGACGTGCATGAATTAATATTGTGGCCTGAGTTAAATTGTGACCTGCACGAATTAATATTGTGACTGATATTAAAAATTTAGAACTACGAAAATGGTATATGTACATGTTTATTTGTTGAATAGATCACAATTATCATTAGTTTTGTGGGATCGTGATTGCACTTATACTAAGCTTGTGGATAACATTATGACTGAGTTCCGTTTGTATCCTACTAAGATAGCTATTACAATAAAGTATTTATTGAACGATGATTTGCCTCTAGTTAGAATAAGAAGTGACAGTAATGTATTATTGTACATTATGCTAAAGGGTATGGATCGTGACCCTTTTAAATATCCGTTAAGCATTGATGTTACAACTGTAGAAATTGAACAATAAACTATTACTATTCAAACTAATGTACAAAATAGTGGATGCATTAGAGATATGTGATGTATCGATCGAACTAGCATGTCACATATTTGAACAAGAAGTCACAGTTGTAAATATCACTAATGCTAGAGAGGTAAAAGAAATAAGGGTCTTCCGTGATAAGGAAATTTTAAAATTAACATTTTTTTTACAATACAGAATATGTTTGAGTTTATGGTTGCTCAATCGGAGAAGAATGAGTATGTTGTCAAGTGTTTGCATGATTAATGTAGTTGCATATGTAGATTGTCAAAGTGGAGGTAAAGCATGTCTATTTAAGATTATAAAGATTTCTGGTGCTCACATATGTGGCTAAAACATAATATTGGGATATCAAAGACAATTATCAACTAAGGTAGTGTCATCTAGCATCAAGTACAAGTACACACCGTCACAAACATAATTCTGGGAAGTCACATGCAATTATCCAGTTCCGTTATTTCATCTAGTATCAAGTATATAAGTACACATCATCACATACTATGTACACTCCAAAGGATATATGTAGTGATATCTCACATACTTATGGAGTTTCTATGAACTATTATAAGTTGGGAGATCTCTAGAGAAAACATTGAAAATGATTAGGGGTAATCCAACTGATTCATCTGGTAAGATACCTAACTACTTTTAGATGCTTCAACAAAAAAATCCTTGCATGGTTACAACATTCGAGCTTGAGAGTCACGGTATGTTCAAATACTGCTTAATGGCGATTGGCGCATCAATTCAAGGATGGAAATACTAGGCTTGTGATTGTGGTGGATGACACTTACTTGAATGGAGACTATGGTGGTACTCTTTTCATAGCGTATATCAGGGATGGTAAAATGGCTAGTCGGCTTGGGCCGTCTGTGGCTTGGCTCGGCTCGAAAAAGCCCAAGTCGAGCCCGACTTGTACCTCGAAACCATCGAGCAGAGAAAAGGCAAAGGTTCGTACCCGAGCTAGCCCAAGTGGCTCATCGAGCCAACTCAGCCAAGTAAAAATAAAAGTTTAAAAAATAACAAAGCTACCTGCAAAAATAGCTATCGCAGTTTGCAGACAATCGCCTGCAAATGTAGGCATCACAGGTACCTGCAACAGTTGAGTTTTTTAATAAAATAAATTTAAAAACAAAAAAAACCTAAGCTAAAGAAAGGATAAGATCATCTAGTGAAGGGAAACCAACCGTTAAATGTGGACATTTTAGAGGACGTGGTCACAATTGTAGAAGATTCAGTAGTTTGGTTCCATGAATTCAAAATCAAGCAAGGACAAATACCCAAGAATAGAAATCAGTTGATGACACAGTTATACCATATATAGTTCACTATTTTTCGATAGACCTTAACATTTCAAAAATTGGTTGTAAGTATCGATTGGTATATCATTTTACTGCACATGAAATATTTATTGAAATAATAGAGGTACAATTAATACCATGTGACTTAGGAAGCAAGAATTGATATTTGACAATATGATAAGTGACCAATACAGTAAAATGTGGTATGTGGAGAGATAACTATGCATCATGTCAACTATGACCATCAGTTTACAATTTGTGACATATACAGTTTTCTATGACTTGTGCAGATTAATTACGTGACCTCTACATGGTCAAGTATGATGTATAACATCTAATTCAAGAAGTGATAAAAATGTAACCTAATGACCTAAATATAAGACTTTATTATGATTTGTAACTTCTGCAGATAAACTGTGCAATTATTTCAGAAACCTGTGCAAGTATATGCGACCATCTGAAAATAGTTAGCGGCCTATTAAATTACCTGTGACCTGTGCAGAATAAATAATTTCATGTGACCTATGACAACATTCAATGACCTATTAAATGACTTGTGGCCTAATGACAAACACGTAATATCCCGAAATTTTCTAGCAAAAATTTTAATATTTTAGAAAGTAATTAAAAATAAATAAATAAATTAGGGACTTAATAGAATTGATAGTATAAATGATATATGAATTATAATTAAAATAGTATTATGGGCATTGTAAGTGCAATTTTATTAAAAATGGAGTAATTGCATGTTACCCAAAGATCAAATGTGAAATTTCATAAACAAATAAAATATTGACATCTTTATCATAGGGGTTAAAAGTGCAATTTGATTACAAAATGCATAATTGCATATTTTTCCAAGGATTAAAGGTGCAATTTCATAAACAAATATAATATTTACATCTTTATCATACGGGTTAAAAGTGCAATTTGACAAATTCAACAATTAACCCCTAGCATCCACTATAAATAGAGGATGAATTGGGAAGTAGGACACGCCTCCTATCCCTTTCATGTCTTAAGGTATGTTTTTAAATTATTTTGTTAGTTAATTAAATATTTGTTTAGATAATAATTTAATTTATTATTTGTTTTAAGAACTTAATTGATTTATGAGTAGGAATTAAAATTCTTGTTTTAGTGTCTATAACACTTGAGGAAAGATAAAATTAGAGCTAAGTTTAATTAATAAAATCAAGGATGATGAATTATAATAGCTTTATTTCCAACTCTTAACTATATAAGTTTTAGAAATCTATAAGTTATTGCAAGAAATATTGCGCTTTATTTCATTTGATTGGTATTATTAAGGATTACATAGAAGATGGTTTGAGGGAAAACTTAGTTCAGCTAAAAAAATAGAGATTTATGAATAAGTAAAATAAATCCTAATTTTTAATGCTTGGAAGGATTTCGTAACACAAGATTTTGTTGGATTTCGAGTAATTGATAGAGAATCATGTTGATCATCTATGCACTTGTTTTTAGTACGAAAATTGTTGGTTGGATTGCAATGGACTTCTTTTATGTTTAGGAAAATAATAATAATAAAAATAAATATATATATAAATAAAAGATTTTCGCAAATGAGGATGCCATAGGAGTTGTCTTATAATATTGAAGTTGGCTTAACATTGATGGATAAGGAATTAAATGGGTTTTGTTAAGATAATGGGCTACGGCAGTGAGGAAATTACACAATTTTTCCACTTCCTCTAGATCTTGTTTTATACCAATCTCAATTGATTATAATTTGTGGAAATATAAGTTTTCATATAACAAGTAATGGGTATTCCATTTATATTTATTAGTATAAATAGTATTAGTGGCAATAGAAGTAGTATTATTAATAGTATTAACTCGGGTCTTTTATTCCTATATGTCTAGTTTAGGTTTATTAATTGAGAGATAAGATGTTATGACATGATTAATGTAGATATCATTTTATTAATGCAGATATTAATCAAGAAGGTAGCGAAAAGGTAAATATTGATGTTTTTTTCAACTACAATACAAGATATATTTATATGTGAAATTATGTATTTATATGTGTTTGTTTTTTTATGTGACATGGTGGTGTGACACTTGTGCATTAAGTTTATTTGGATACGTATTTTCGAGATTATGTATATTTTTGTTGTCATTCACATGGAGTGTGGCTTAAATATTTAGATGTGAATCTCATTATAGATGTACCGTACTATTGTATCCGAATAAATATACCACTTTGAGGCTCCTGATAGTCATTAAGGGTAGCTAATGATATGGTATTTGGAGTTCGGTACCTGTATATAGGCAGTGTCATGAGGTCCCTTGGTGACATTGTGACTGTGGATAGACATGTGGAACACTGTATACTTAGGTCAGGCCTTGATTTATATATATTATATTCTGATGTGGCATCCTGAGTCTCGATGGGCAATGATGGATACATTGATAATGATTTGCGCGCAAGTGATGGCCATGTTATTTGAGCTCACACGGTACACTATAATAAGGATTCGGCCCCAAGAATGATTGATAGACATCATTGCACCATCATATTTACTGAACTTTATTGTTCACGCTTTGTATTTTGTACTGTAGATGGCTCCGTGGGAAATTGAGGTTATTCGAACTACCAGATTTCTCGAAATTACTGAGGACTTAAGAACTATACATGTTATACATAGATATACCCACTACACACGTTTTTATACGATTGCTGACGAGGATGAAGGCATCGAAACTTTTGAAGAATATAAAAAATTTGTGTTGGTGATGGTTGATATGTATGACTTGATTACATGTCGTTATGTAAATACTATGATATATGTGGAGTAGACAGTAATGTAAAATAGGGTGATGATACATGGCAAAGGGACGTAGTAAAAATGGAATGAGTTAGTTGACATTGATATACTGCCATATTAGCCTGCTATAGATTAGATCTACGGAATACTTTTTGAAAGTTAGCAAACACTTGTTTTGACCAGAATTTTTGGATTGTCACATAGTTAACTCATTCCCCGTATTTTGTAAAGCAAGCCATCTTTTGGTTATGATATAAATTTGGCGGTTCTTTAAACTCTTTATATAATTAAATTAATTTTCAAGATATCTTTTGGTCTTATTGTGAAATGTATACTTGAGTTAAGTACAAACGTTAAATCTTTGTATGATTCAGAAATAATAAGAGAATAAAAAAAAGTGAATTTAAGGACAGGGAGTAGAGGTGTGACATTGAGTGGTATCAGAGCCCAAGTTTTGATAACATCCTGAAGACTTAACATGTATAGCTGTGGACTGAGTAAATGACGGCATGCTGGTACGTATATTGTATGTTTCTGAAATTACTCTTAATGAGTTTATTTAATAAAATTATGTTTTGAATTTCTAGAGAGAATGATTAATTATAAGTGTGATTATATTAAGGGAATCATCTTATATAAGTTAGGAAATATGTGGTTTGTTTTATGATTTATGAAAAAACAAATCATAAGCAAGTTTAGACTTTTGTTTCGCCAATATTTAAACGTACGTATATTAGTCACAGACCTTAAAATCCTACTTTATGTTAGATGGCCGAGGCAAGTAGATCTACGACCAACATAAATAATCGAGATGCAGTAATAGAGTGGTTGACAGCATTAGTACAAATCCAATCACAATAGCTTAATCAGTATATGCAAGTTACACCGGCTCCAAGAATCAATGAGAATGTTGGAGAGTGATTTAGTAAACTAAACCCTCCCATTTTTTATGGGACCGTTGAACCAATGAAAGCAGAAGAGTGGGTACGTACGATAGAGAACATGTTTAAATATAGTAAAGTTCCATATACCAAAAAGGTAAATTCTGCTGCTTTTATGCTAAGAGGCAATGCTATATTCTGGTGGGATACGGTGCAAAGCATTGAGTCCGTAGACTCTATGACATGGACTCGATTTAAGGAACTTTTTCTAAATAAATATTTTACTACAGCTGCTAAACAACAGAAGCCAAATGAGTTTATTCAGTTGTGGCAAGGGACTGTGTAGGTTGGAGAGTATATTAGAAAATCTTAGGAACTTTCTCATTTTGCTTCTCATATAGTCAGCACTAATAAGCATAAGGTGAAACGGTTTCTTGAAGGGCTTCGACCGGACTTATATCGAAATGTGAAGATAGTGGACACCCAGTGAGTGACTTTTGCCAATACTAAGAACGAGCACTAGAAGTGGAGCAAGTAGAGAATTGTATTGCTGGAGAACGGGATGGCATCATTCTAATTTCCTTAAACGACCTCATTGGTAGAGAGACAACAATTTAAATAATTTAAAGAGAGAGCCTCATTTTAGACAAGGGCCTATAAATAATGTCCGACCTTCAAATAATGATCATAGAAAGAGGCCACGTCCCGATGGTCAACCAGTGGGTAGTGCGATATGCCCTAAGTGTAACAAGGTTTACATTGGCTTGTGTATTACTTGCTATAATTTTGGTGAACAAGGACATATCTCACGTGTATGCCCGGAGAAAATCAAGGATAATGGAAATCGTGCTATTGCCAGGGTTTATACACTGAATGAAAGTACTCCAAGCTACACTCCGACAGTCATCGCTGGTAAGCTTCCTATTGTGGAACTCTTGCTTAAACTTTATTTGATTCTGGATCTTCCCACTCTTTTATATCTATGAGCATGGTTAGAAAGACTCGCTTGCTAACTCATAGATTGAAGTCTGAGTTAGAGGTACTTATTCCATCTGGCCAAACCTTACGAACTAAAGAAATAATAAATAATTGTGAGGTGATGATAAACTCTTATTCTCTTCCTACAAACCTTATTTTTCTAAATATGAAAGACTATGATGTCATTTTGGGTATAGATTGGCTGTCAAAGTATCAAGCCAACCTAGATTGTTCAAGGAAAGTTGTTACTCTTCGTTTATCAAATGGTGAATTGGTAACCTTCCAAGGAATGATCAAACGTTTATCTACTTTGCTAGTATCAGCTATTAGAGCATGGAAGATGATACGACAAGGTGGTGAAGGTTATATGGTCCATGTTTATATCACTGAAATCAAATCAAAAATTTCTTTAGATAACATTCCAGTAGTTCGAGAATTTCCTGATGTTTCCCTAAAAAGTTGTCCGGACTACCACTTGATCGAGAAATTGATTTTGGCATTGATCTAATTCTTGGCACTTGTCCAATATCAAAAACATCATATCTCATGGCACATACAGAGCTTAAAGAGTTGAAACTACAATTACAGGAATTACTCGATTAGGGATTCATTTGCCTAAGTTTTTTCTCTTGGGGTGCTCCAGTCTTGTTTGTTAACAAAAATGATGGAACAATGAGAATGTGTATTGATTATCGAGAACTAAATAAAGTGACAATCAAGAACAAATATCTTCTTCCTCGGATAGATGATCTATTTGACCAACTTCAAAGTGCTACAATATTCTCCAAGATTGATCTTCGTTCAGGATATCATCAACTAAAGATTAAAGAAGAAGATATACCGAAATTTGCTTTCACTACCAGATATGGACATTATGAATTTTTTATTATGCCATTTGGTTTAACTAATTCCCCTATTGCTTTCATGGACTTAATGAATCGAGTATTCAAAGATTATTTAGATAAATTTGTTATCATTTTTATCGATGATATCCTTATTTACTCTAAGAGTGAAGTAGAACATGTTCAACATTTACGCCAGACTCTATCTATTTTACGAGCTAATAAGCTTTTTGGGAAATTTACGAAATGTAAATTTTGGCTTAAGCAAGTGGTATTTCTTGGTCATGTGGTTTCTGCAAATGGGATTTCCGTTGACTTAAGTAAGATCGAAGCTGTAACAAATTGGCCACGATCGACTATTGTCATGGAAGTTTGAAGTTTCTTGGGACTTGCAGGATATTATTATTGTCATTTTGTCGAGGGATTTTCGAGGATTGCAGTTCCATTAACTCAATTAACTCGAAAAGAAGTATCTTTTAATTGGACAGAGGCATGTTGTAACGACCCGGGTCCCAC
>CAIGRH010269766.1:0-11362 GCA_903798295.1 Fraxinus nigra
GATTTTTAAATCATTTGAAATTAATGGTCTGAATTTTATCAACACACTTTGTAAATCAATTTTTGTAACTCAACTTTGTACAAATAGCTTTATTGATAAAAAAAAAAAAAATTTAAAAAGACTTCGTTAGAACGCATGGCGGATACTGTTCCCGTCACATGATTCGTAAAAATCTGAAAAGGACTGTAATCTAAAATTTTGGAAGAATGGACTGGGCCGACAAATATTGGGCCACAGAAATATTTCATACTATTTAATTCCAATGTTAAGGCAACATTTAAGGGCTTGGTCTCAGAAAAGTTTGATAAGAAATGTATACAAAATCTCTCTCAAACTACCTATTTTGGAAATTGAGCATCGTAATGCAAAAAGCATACAAGAAGGCAAACAAGACTGTGAAACCAACCAAAGCTCCAGCTACTGGGCCCATGAAATCCGGGTCATACCCGAAATAATTTTCCACATACCATTTGATGCTTGGATCCGGGGAAATTCCAGGGACCTTAATGCTGTCCCCCAAATCACCATATTGGGACACTATCAGCCCATATACTGTCCATGCCACAGGGCAAATCCAGTAGTACCATATCCACCACTTTGGTATTCTCTGCATAAAATAAATAACAAATTTATCAGACACTGTCCGTTCTCCAAACTCACATAACATGATAACATGACATGTATCAGATTGACAAATTTCATAAAACGGGTTAGTGATAAAACTCAGTATCATCATTGGCCCAAAGAGCATCGTCCACCATTTATGAAAATTGTGCACCCATGGGAGGTGTTTAAATAAGGTGGTTTAACTCATTAGTACGTGCAATCAAGAAAATGTAATCGATAAAGTCACTCACCAGTCGAGGAATGAAGAAGCCAGAGAAAAGGGTGAAGAGGGCATAAAAGGCTGATGCCAAAATGGCTGCAACTTCATGATTTGGAGTGATGGAAACCATCATCATCCCATAGTACGTGAAGTATAAAAATGAGAAAAATGTAATATAGAAGAACCATAAAAATTTCGCCACTGTCCACTGGAAGCTCACCATTGCATAAACTACAAGTGAATAATATGTAGTTTGCAAAAATACATATGGGATTTCAATCACAACCTGCATTCAGATTAACTCACTTTTAATTAGATCACTAAAAGTAGTGCAAATTACTTATCACGGGGAAAGTTATCATCTGATTTTCTTCAGTCCTGACCTGTGCCATGGCATATGGTAATGCAGAATACATTCCAGCAGCCCTTTCTCTGTAGAAGACCGTCCTTTCGACATCAATTACTGGTAGCACAGATGAGCTGTTGTTAATTCCAATGAACAATACGGATACATACATGGCTCCAATGATTGTCAATAAGTCTCTTGAATTTTCCCTGGAAATATACAAGCACAGATTGAGGAGCAGAAAAATAATTGTCATTCACTGTATTCTCTTCTGACTTGTTTGGTAACGAGGATGAGATAGTGTTGTTGAGAAGAAAAAGAAAAGTTAAAATCTTGTATACTGTACTCGAGTTTAGTACTCCATACCAAACATGTTTTTCGAGAAAATATTATTGAAGCAAAACAGACCTTTTGTTGCCAACCTGCCAGAATATTGTGCCTAGAACTAAGCCGGCAGCAAGAGTGAAAAAATAGCGAACCAGGTTATAATCAGGGCTTCTCCAGTAAGTCCACCATTGTTTCCAAAGGCAGGATTTAAACTGCTCCCATGTCGACTGAGAGTATTGTGTAGGGAAAAACAGGTCTTCTGCTCCCTCGGGTGGTACACTTAACTCTCTTACTATAGCCTTGTTTTGTCTGTATCATAATTCTTTAGTCAGTTTACCAGTATGAAGTGAAATTCAAATGTTTATATACTTTTTATAGTGATTTTCACTTACTGATACAATGATGATTTGCGGTAAATTTTAGCAAAATCAACTCCCAGTCGATTTTCCATTGCAGCCGAGCTTACTTCTAGCATCCATGCTGCTGGATTATAATTCTCTCTGATTCTTGTGATACCGGGAATAGCCTTAAATTTGGTCAAAAAAATCAAGAATTTAAACCGGGATTGTCTAGTAATATTGATCAAGAGTGCTTCTGGAAAGTAATGATTAGTACCTCAAAGTAATCTATTACATCCTGAGAATTTGTTCCCAGTGATCCTGAGTAGATCATTTCTCCCCCTCTCTTCATCAGCAAAAGCTGGTTCAGAAAATATAGTTGTGTCAAAAGAACACTGATAGCTAGAAAGAGAAGGAGATAGGGTTACGGGGACTTGATTTTTCTGCATCTGTTACCTCATCAAAGGATTCAAAGATATCAATGCTAGGTTGATGAATCGTGCAAACAACAGTTCTGCCAGTGTCAACTGTGTTTCTCACTGTCCTCATCACAATTGCTGCAGCCCTCGCGTCAAGGCCTGAAGTTGGCTCGTCCATAAATATGATTGATGGATTAGCAACAAGTTCGACTGCTATTGTTAACCTCTTTCTTTGTTCTGTAGATAGGCCTGAAATCCCAGGAAGCCCAACTATTGCATTTTGAACGGTATCGAGTTCAACTAGTTCCATCACCTCTTTAACAAAGGTCTAATGAGGAAAAATAAAATACAATAAGGACTACATTATGATAAAATTTAATATAATATAGATAGAGAAAATTTCAATTTCATACCATCTTACTCTCGTCATTAACTTCTTTGGGGAGACGGAGAAAAGCAGAATAAACAATGGATTCTTTGACCGTCACTTGGGGAGAGTGGATATCATTTTGCTCACAATAACCCGAAATTCTTGCAAAAGTTTCTTGTTTCTTGGGGAAACCGGAGATTCTGATATCACCTTCAATGTATCCCCCGGTTTTTCTCCCAGCAAGGACATCCATCAGCGTTGTCTTTCCAGCCCCACTAACTCCCATTAGTGCTGTCAAGATTCCTGGCCTAAACGTTCCAGTTATTTCTTGAAGCAATTGCAGCTTGTCTTTCGTCACGCCTTTCTCCTTCATTTCCTGTTGAAACCACGATATGTATTAGTATTATCAATAGCTTAAATATTTGCATATCGATAAAGAAAAAGAGAAGATCATTACCGAGGGCATATCCACGTAATAATTGACAGAATCAAAGGACATCGATTTTGGCCTAAAGGGCAGTATCATTCCTCTCTTGGGTGCAATTCCTTCTACGGCTTGGTTAGTCAACAGTTCTCCTAAATGATGGCCAATAATTTGTAAAAATACATTCTTTGCTACATCGTTTCAAATTGAATTGTTTTCTTCATATGACTTATTTCTTACTTGAATTATTTCCATTTCGAATTGCTGATAGTTCTGTAATTGTCTTTGATTCATCACTTTCCATCTCCCTTTCTTGATTGGATGTTGCAGATTCCTCGGATATAATTGATCGTGACTTTCCCCGTGCTATATTTACATAGAGAAAACAAATGACATGCAATTAGTATAAATGAAGCAAATAAAGAATCCACGAGATATTTCGAATTTACTGACAATCATACATTGATCAGGTTAAGTTAGTGTACTTACGATTTAGATACATGAGCGATATGGTGAACAAAAAATTGAAAACTATGATGTATCCTAGAAGCGCCAAAACCCCTATTAAGTACCAGTGTCTCTCAGGGGATACACCGAAGTTCTTCAATATTCCCACTCCCATTTTGGTAATGTTGTCTGGTGCCTGTACAAAAATCGACATGTTTCCATCAAAAACTTCCAAAAATTACATACGACAGAGTACAAATTGTGTTGTACATTACCAGTTTGTGCATCCATCTCGAAGAAAGCATCTCATTAACTGTCAAGGCATTGAAACCGTAGAACAAAGGCGAGACCCAATGACCCCACTGCCACCATATTGGAATCTCACCTGTTGTCACAAACAAGTTTTCTTACAAATAACGGCTCTGGAAGTCTAAGAATACAAGTATATGAAAATAGCGTGTTCCTGATTGGTTCTTCATTAGTTCCAAGAACCAAAAACTTACTTTGAGGAAGAATAAAACCACCTAGAAGAAAAACGAGGAGCAAAGAGAGGGCTCCTCCAGTATGAGCAATGATCATAGTCCTGCATAAACCAGCAATAAGCCTAAATAACCCAGCAGCCATTTGCTGAATCAGGAATACTAGCAGCAGGTGTTTGAAGAACCTGAAATGGGAAAAAATGAATGAAAGTTATAAATATCACGTGCAGGAAAAAATAAAAAACAATAAATTTTTTTTTTGGAAAACTCAGTACGTGTTTAGTATGTTGTACTAGACAAGATTAGATAATGTGTAAGAGACGAGAATTTTATTTCAATCTACTTTCGACCATTCCACAAGTGTACCTGCTAATTTCTGGTGTCAATCCAATAGTATAGTATGTAACAACTGTCCAAACTAATGATTCCACAAAAGAAATTGGAATCCTTAGCAGAAAATTTGGGACAGTGAAAACCCATGCTGGATGGAATTGAAGATCTCTGTGCTTGTAAAACACAGGAAGCCGAGCAATTGTAAGAGAAAGCTCTGCAATTCCATTGAACATGTTTATTATCATGGCGAATATGATTGAGCCTACATAGAGTGACCCATTATCATATGTGACGCTAAGAGTTGCCCTCAAGAAAACTGTTGATGTTATTACAGCCACAATAAGGATCTGAACGGCCTTGAAAATGTAAACAAACGCATTTCTTTTGATCAAGAGCCATTCTTTATCAATTGAGGCTTTAAGGAGCTCCATCTTCGGAACTGTGTAAGTTTCGAACACAAGGGCATTTTTTGGGCTTTTAACCTTGTCATATGGGACTAATAATTCATTCTCGAGCTGCTGGCCGACATGGAAGGCTTTGAACCGGCTTACAAATTCTGTGACAGTTATGTAGCGATAAGGTTTTCCCCTGTCAGCCCAATATTGCTCTTGATCCTTCTTTGATGTAACCTGTGACAGTTGCAAAATACTAAGAAAGAAGAAGCTAAAATCTTAATCCTTATAGTGCATAACAAATACGCAATTATGGAAATAAACTATTTACAGGGACCATACTTACCTCTTGCAAGAAATCAGCAATGCCCTTTCTTTCAGGACACACAAAACCTTGGCTCTCGAAGTACCCGAGTACATGTTCACGTGGACCCTGGTACACAATCTGGCCCTCCGATATGAGAATAATGTCATCAAAGAGATCGAATGTCTCAGGAGCAGGCTGGAGAAGGGACATCAGTATGGTTGCCTCACTCAGATGAGCAATTTGCTGCATACACTTCACTATCTGGTAAGTAGTAGAGCTGTCTAGACCAGTGGATATCTCATCCATGAATAGAGTCTGTGTTGGTCCAACGATCATCTCTCCTGCATCCATACATTATCAAAATATTGGCACCATAAAGAACAGAATGGAATTATGTTGACATTATTAAATTTCAACTTCTATCAATGTGAGAATAGATTTTATTTTACGCAGAACAAATTTGCTTTTCTAAATTTTCTTTGGATCAAATATTCATTATTTTTAAGATTCTTAACCTGTGGTAACTCTTTTCTTCTGTCCACCAGAGATTCCTCGTTGCATTTGATCTCCCACTTTAGTGTCCTCACAAATATCAAGCCCCAGCAGCTGTTTCATTCAACAATCAGATGAGAACTTCTTTATCTAATTTTGCATAGTAAATAACTTAACAAAAGGCAATTCCAAATGGCTTTATCCATGAGGATATTTTAAACAATTCACTCTCTGAATTGAATAGGTAACAGATGAAAGCTTGTCAATCTATTGCAACGTGCATACTGCACATACGTCGTACCCAGCAATAGGCATCTCAGTAACCTAGAAGTCTTTAACTTCTTTTTCTTCCTTAATATTGTTCATGAATATGCAGTATAATTTACCAAATAAGCCAATCGAGAAATGTTCTTACCCTGAGAATATAATCAGTTATAAGGTTGCTTTCTGCCCCTTGTACTGCTATAGCCTGCATTAATGACATTATAAATATATGGGAAAGTAAAAATTACACCATCTTGTTCTATGTACACAGTTTTTAAAACATCAAACATACTTTCATGTAAAGATCCACTTCCTTCTCAGGAATTATTCCAGCATCTCTCTCCCTTTCTGCCAGCTCCTTTACGAGTTCTGAAAATACAAATTGCATTAGTCCTGTATCAACATTGAGAGCATGTTTGGTACACTGGATAGTATCACATAGGATAATTGACAAGATAATGATTTATTTGTCTTCCTTATGCTATCGAGTACTATCAAGTCCATCATAACAAACATGCCGTGAATTAATTTTAGTCTAATTGAACTTGTTACCATAGCGGGATCCCACCCCTTGGAACCTTGCTGAAAAATCAAAAGTTTCTCTAACTGTCAATTCCCCTATATGAACATCATTTTGGCTAATATATGCTGATGTTTTCTGAGGCACAAACTCCTTTAGCCCATGACCGTTGTAACTGATATCTCCTTTCACCTGATCAATGAGGATAATATATTACATTAACAAGAGAAAAATAGACAAACTAATATGATCCCTTTTAATTTACTGCTGAAGCATGGCCGATAATTGGAATATCTGAGTGAAAAATATGTAAGAATAGAGGAAAAAAAGGGACCCTTAAACTCGAGTCAAGTTTTCCAGCCAATGCCAAGAGAAGGGTCGACTTCCCACAAGATGGAGGTCCTAATAAAAGTGTCATCCTGTATCAAATTATAGAAACTGTTAAAACCTTTCGAGAGACAAACAGGACTTCTCGTGTAATTTTTGCATCGAAAGTTTGCATTTAAATTACTAATACAAATAGTTAATCTCCATAAAAGTCCTATAAATAGCTTGAAACAAATGAATAACATCAGTATTTACAAGATCAGGGCTAAGAATTTGAAGACACAACGAGTGGATTTACCTTGATGGCTTTACAATACCAGAAATATCCCGGAGAATTGGATGTCTAGTTTTCTTGGTTAATCTAATTCCAAGAAAACCAAGCGTGGATTCTACTATGTCCCTTGAAGTGTTCAAAAGTGTAGGAAGAGCCCTTGTTCCAACGTGGCAATCTGCTTCAATCCTTAAATTCTCAAATCTAACCTCAACAGTTGGAAGTTGAATGCCAACCCTGTAATGCAAAGAACATAGTGATTAATATGAAACAATCGTAGTCATCTTGATTTTCCTGAGGAGCCAACAGGAAACATGAAGAGGGGACACTGAGATTTAGCATAAGTAACATGAATCGAGTAGAATAAAAACATACATATCCATTCGATCTCTTATCTTCTTCAAGAATTTTTCATTATCTTCCTCAGGCACCTTAAAATTTCTTGCCACGAATTCTTTCCGCATGTTTGCGTCAAGCTTGCTAACATCTACCAGTTTCTCGTGCTTTATCTGTGTTTCATTATTCTCACCCTCTGCCATGAATTGAAAAATACCAGTTCTCATTCTAGAATAGGTTGGCAGTTTTTCAATGGCGTCCCATGTCAATGCCACCTCTTCTTCTTCCCTTGATCCTGATGAACTTGAAGCCACTGCAGAAAAACCCTAGTGAAAGATCGAGATCGAGATCAAGAAAGAGAAAAGTTACATTTATTTATTATTATAAATATAAATATAATGCAGATTGTTTGCAATCTGAGAAGGGTTTCGTAGAACTAGTAGGATTCTGATTTTCTGTTGATCTGTTAGATACAATTACATGCAGAAAATTCTATTTTGATTAGAATAAGAACACCTAAGCTAAAGAAAATAGTCCTGAAGCGATTCAAATTCTATCACCAGAAAACAGTTTTAACAAACAGGCGAGCTGCGCGGGACATGTAAAGACGGTGAATTTGGTTAAGTATCCTATATGAAATATATTACTGCTTTTTTAAACAGTATCGACAATTACTACCAATATTGCACCATTTTAAAACCCTATTCATAGTCGTATTTTTAAATAAATATCATTGCATGTATAGAGTCAATGATAGAATTGTATATAGATATACACTCGGCCAAATTTTATTGGCAGTTAAAAAAAATAAAAGAAAAAGCTGTCAATCAAAAATTGACATTAATGCACAACATTTTGTGCGAAATGTAACCTAATCATTCTTGTTGCTAATCCACACCTTTCCGTTCTTATCAAGTGTTCTATATTTAATTATACATTTTTTATTAATTACCATATTTTTATTTTATTAGAGAATGAGGGCTTAGTGTGCAATTTACTTTTGATTAACATAGGGTGATTTTACCTACTATGCACTGTTATGAATGTATTTTTACAGTTTAGGACTATATATATATTATATAGTCTATGTTTGATGGTCATTATTGTGTAAAAATGATATTTTGAATAATGATTTTTTTGGAAAATGTGTGGTTAAAAGGTGATTATTATTATTATTTTTTTTTTACGTGCAAAATTTGTGTGAATGTGTGGTTAGTCTTTGGTCTGTGCATAGTTATTCCAAGTACCTTTTGTTGTGAATTTTCGGCATTATTATAGCTTATCAAATTTTAGGTAACAAAAAAATTGTTAATTCATACCTTTAAAAAAAGTTTTATTAAAAAAGAACAGTGTAATAACTATTAAACTAGGAAGCTTTTAATCTTTTGCCTTCAATTTATGGCAAAGTTTGCAAACAAGTTGTTGACCTCAAAAAATGAGTCAACGGATTCTCGAACTCCACTCACGTTCATGTAAGCTTAATCCTACTCAGGGGCGGAGCCAGGAAACTAATTCAGTATGGACACAATTTATCATGACTTAAAGAGATGGCCAAGGATAGCCTAGAGTGATTAGCTCTTGTCCACGTTAGGTTTCTTTGAAAGAATCTCATCATTTCATATCTGAATATAAACATTAGATATTCAATTACGACTGAATGCAATTCACAGGGGCAATTCTATAACAATTCACGTAAAATCAACAAGCAGTTCACGTAAAATCAACAAGCAATTCACATAACAATTCACAAGACAATTCACATATGAATTCACAGTGCAATTCTATAACAATTCAGATAAAATCACAAGCAATTCACTCGACAATTCACAGCGCAATTCATAGGGCACTGCTTCGTTCAAAACTTATGTAATTCACCCTTCACAAAATTACGAATTACAGTGACAGAGAAGGCAATAACTCACAATTGGAGGCAAACATACAAGCAAGAACGAAGTCTGGTAGTAGAGATGTCAATGGGCCGAGCTGAGCCGGCTCGACCCTTTAACCCACGAGCTCGGCTCGTGGCTTGTAGCTCATAGCTCGTAGCGCGTGAGAAACGAGCCATAAGCTCACGAGCCGAGCAGGCTTGTGGGTCGTGAGCTCGTGAGCTCGTGGGCAAGCTCGGCTCGGCGCATGAGCTCGTGAGCTCACGAGTCGAGCCACGAGTCACAAGCCCACGAGTTTTTTTGAATTTTTTTTACTTTTTCACGTTCTTTTAAAAAAAAATTCACGAGCCCACGAGCCGCTCGCAAGCTCAACGAGCTGAGCAATGCTCGGCTCGAGCTCGGGCTCGTCATTTGACGAGCCCGAGCGATTCGTTGCTCGTATTTTTACGAGCCGAGCGGTCGAGCCGACGAGCTGCTCGACCTGTTTGACATCTCTATCTGGTAGGTAGCCAATTGTCAAATCAATTGTATGCTTCGAGGCTCGAGCAATTGAAGATCAAAGTTCTAATTTCAGAAGTTAAAAAGTAAAAATTCAAACATTAGAACAAAATCAACGTAACAAAAGGGGGGCTTATTAGCTGCGGAACAGTGACGAATTGTCAAAAGAAAATTGAATGCACCTAATGGCTAATCCTGTTGGCTGTTGCAATTAGTTGACTGGGTTCACCGATTTGGGGTCAAGAATCTTCGACGAAGGCGAAACAGCCAGGGACGACAACTTTAGACTAGGGCTCGAATCGAACCGAAATAGCTAGTTACAAACTTATAGTAGAATGATGAAGAAGAAGAATCGCCAGCATGGAGGCGAAGTAGCTGGTAAACTTGAAGTCGAACACTACAGGAACAGCTGCGGCCCCTGCCGAACTTCACGAATCTTGGAGACAGAGATGGAGCCCATGGAGGTTGGAGGCTGTAGGAGACGCAGAGGCAGTGTGGAGCCTGGAATGGAATTGAAATGGAGGTTGGATGGAGTTGTCACAGATGTTTTTAATTTTTTTTTTTTGGATTAGGCTTCACTCTTGGGCTCAAAGTTAGCGTATTACTTTAAAAAAAACAAAAGTTCTAGACCAGGGGTTTGGCCCAGAAGTTCGGTGTGGGCATGTGCCCACACGGGACCTAGGCTGGCTCCGACTCTAATCCTACCGATGTGGAGGAATAGCTAGCTAGTAATGATCTAGGTAGAGGGATACGCTCTCTGGACGTGAGCCATTTAAGTGTTCGAGTTCGGGTAGTGTACAACACAATGTAAAGAACAATGTTGAATATGTAAAAGTTAGAGAGAAAATGGATGATCTTGAGTAACCAAATTTGCATTAACCTTCCAATGATACATAGTGGAGTATTTACAGTAATATAAATGAAGTGGTGGTCGTTGGATGAAGAAGCACGTGGTTTCATTTCCTTGATCGAAGTATGCCACCATGGGCACCTATCTACACACCCTATCTTATAACGCATTTAACGAATTCTGAAAAGGTAGCTCCCCTATGGCCTAGGTTGACAGGATTTAACATTCTTCTCATGAAAATAGTCACATCAATCATTCAAACAAGATTTCATGTGCAGAATCTTTTGGGGGAAAGCAAGTCGTTCCATTTCAAATGTAAGCCACGAATCGAGGCACCTCTTCGCTATTACTTCAGCTTTAGTGGGCGAGCTTTCAAGAAAAGCCCTTCTTTGTGGCAATCCACTTTATCAAAGTTCCCCTTTCGTATTATCCACTTCAGCAAATGGGCTTCAGTGATTGCCCCTGCTTGCTCATTGGCTTCACTTGCTGTCCTTGAGTTTAGTCAAGTATTGATGATGTTGGATGTGGGCCCCATGGCTTCGTCTCTGATTGGGCTCCACATGGGATGTCTCTTTAGCATCTTTTTGAGTCTCAGTGACAAGACGTAACACATGCAAAGTAACATGATTCGAATGTGAATGGAATTAGGACAGAAGCATAAAACTACATTTTTCACTTGAACAAAAATAAGTCAATTTTCACTTATAAACAAGAAACTTTCGACTTCAGTTTTCCTTATTGTGGTGAAAATGCTGTGATAAGTACGTTTTACGCACTTAATTATGCGACAAAACATGATTAATTGTTGTTATAAATACTTGAATACGGCTTAATCCAATATGAATTGTGTTTGTAGGATTACTTTGATGGAAATAATGAAATGTGCGCGAAAAAGGCGAAAATGACCAAA
>CAIGRH010269812.1:0-16427 GCA_903798295.1 Fraxinus nigra
TTATTTAGTAGGTTTTGTACATAATGATATCATTATCGTTTCATTACAAATTCGACGATATTGATATCGTTAGGACAAATTATAACTAAAACGACATATATCTCGTTTCAATTTGTATATAACGATATTTATATCGTTTCTGTAAAAAAACGACGATTCGAACGGTCACAACCACCCAACATAGATGTCTTTTTAGCGTAGGTTTAAATCCAGTAAGTTCAGCCAAATCGGGTAAGTTGAAATCCGGTAATTTCAATATTCGGTAAGTGAAGGGAAAGTTCGATAAGTTAATCAGTGCAATTTTCGTATTGAAATGACATCTATATCGTTTTGTAACACATGAACAATATCAATGTCGTTATGAAAATCAGTGAAACAACGTGTATTTAATACTGAAACGATATCTACATCGTTTTGTGTTTCAGGAACGATTTCAATGTCGGATCACTACGAGTTGTTTGAAAAACGGGTATATATCATCAACTACAGCAATAATTGCAGGCTTGAGCGAGATTAATGTAAACAAAACTCCAACATTCACTATCCTTGGACCAGCAAGAGCAGTGGCATTTCCACCCATGCTATAACCTTCATGGGCACCCACAAACAATAAATGAATATAAAAAAGTACTTCCATTATATGCATATAGCAAATTTGTTATGGCAATTTATTGGAGACCATAATGTAAATTTCTTTATTATTTTCCTGGAAACTATCCAAAAAACAAAATATATGAACAGAGAAAAACTACAAAGAATTGTGGAGAGGGAAGGAAAAAAAAAAGGGTAAAAGGAAAATCTTAAAAAAGCAGAGTAAGAAATGGAGGTTTGATTTATTTCCTTTTTCTTCTTTACTTATTTTTTCTTGTAGTCTATGGTAAGCATCTTTTTCCACTTTTATGCTTTTTTCTCAGTTCTCATTCTTTACCTTCTTCTTAGTATACATTTATTTCTTTTGCTCAAGGTTCTCCTGCTTTGAGTGATTCTAAATCTCCAATTTCTCCTCATTTCTTCAGCTGAAATCAATTACTCATTCATATGATTCTTCTTGATTTTTTTTTTCTCTAAAATCATTCCGGTCTGCAAGAAGAAATTGAACCCTAATTGATTTAGGGCTAAATAGAAATATGAAAGAGATATTAGGGCAATAATGTCTTTTTGAATACAAGGATATTTTAGTCATTTTAAAATTCATTTTTCATTTTTTGGCATCTTTAGACCTTCTAACTAAAAAACATTATTGTTGAACTATTTAAACTAATAGTTTGTTTGATTAGGCTTTTTAAATGAAAACCCCTTTTGAAATGGGAAATGTTAGGTTTCCTTCCTTCAATCGTCCCTCTTTGAGTTTTTATTTCATTTCCTTTTTTTAAACTGCCACATCATCACAATTTGAATTCCTGTAAACCGCCAGTAAGTCCCCCTCTTGTACTCCTAGCGCGACTGTTTCCAGAAAGTATACGCCCTCCATCACAATTCCCACACACACAAAAAAAAAAAAATCCGTTCAAGAGCACAACCAAGGATAGCGTATGCAAATTGCACGACACTCCCTTCGCTGGAAAATTCAAAAACTACATGGACGATGTAGATCGCCTGCTCCAGTGCTTCAAATGCGGCCTCTCTCCTCCTCGTATGTACAAAAAGTTCAACGCTTTTTTGCTGATTTTGGTTATATATAATCTGGAAGTTGAGTTAATAGATTGTTTTTTTTTATGTTTCAGAATCTGCAATCAGAGAAAGAAAAAAGGAAAAACGAAAATTGAATCAAGAATCTTCACCAAAACAAGAAAAATCTTCATTTTCTGAAACTCCGACGACAAAAAATTGTAAAATTCCGGGCAATGACAAACAATTCTCTCCGATGGTGTTTTATGGTTCACCTCACGGCGTGCCTCCAAAGCGGCCTGCTCGATTGCTGCGATTGTTGCGCGAAATAAGTGTTGATCTCTCGGAACAAACTAAATTGAGGTAGTTTATTTGTGATTTTAACTCTGTCGTGTTTAATGTGAACTTAGTGAATTATGGTTTTGTTTTATGCTCGTTTTAGAGAGGAATTTTGGGCTACCTTTCCAAGGCAGGATGAAGCGATGAAGTACGCTAAAGAGCGTTCAAATGCACGTGTTTTTAGTTTTCAGGATCATATGAATGGCCAGAGAAGGTTTCTTGTTTCAACGTATAAGGAGTTTTGGAGAAGGTAAGTTTCTGAATAGTCTTTTCAGTTTGAACATAATTATTTCTTAATGCATTCCTCATGCTGATAAGTTCTTGTTTGCTATTGCTATATTGATCTTCTTAGGTATAAAGAGATGAATCCTAAATTTCGCCACCATTACGAAGTTATTCAGGAGGTAACAATCTTTGCATTTTCTATTTAAAGTGTTAAAATCTTGTTAAACATAGTGAAAATCCGCGGCATTGGCTAAAATATCTGTAGTTATTTGCTTTAAGTTGTTCTTGCTGTTTTTGATCCCTTATTGGAAATTTTTGGTAAGGTCTTTATGTTTATTTTTCCGTCTCTGTGGATTTTTCCCATTCCTTGTTTGTGGGTTTTTGGTGTGTGTGTATGTGTGGTGGTGGTGGGGGGTTGGAAGTTTCTTGCTTATTATAATTATGTTCGACTTTCAGGGGTTACCATGCCACCTCTATTTCGATTTGGAGTTCAACATGCGAGAAAATCCTGACAAAAATGGAGATGAGATGGTGGATTTCCTGCTAACTGTTGTCTTTGATGCGCTACTTGAGAAGTATTCCATTGCAGGAAACAAGGATTGGGTAGTAGAACTTGATTCATCTACGGACGGTATTAATATTACTGAATGTCTCACATGACTTCTTTTAAAATTAAGGCCCTGTTTGATNTGGTGTGTGTGTATGTGTGGTGGTGGTGGGGGGTTGGAAGTTTCTTGCTTATTATAATTATGTTCGACTTTCAGGGGTTACCATGCCACCTCTATTTCGATTTGGAGTTCAACATGCGAGAAAATCCTGACAAAAATGGAGATGAGATGGTGGATTTCCTGCTAACTGTTGTCTTTGATGCGCTACTTGAGAAGTATTCCATTGCAGGAAACAAGGATTGGGTAGTAGAACTTGATTCATCTACGGACGGTATTAATATTACTGAATGTCTCACATGACTTCTTTTAAAATTAAGGCCCTGTTTGATTGGGCATTATTTTCCATGGAAAATGGAAAACAAATTCCAACTTCCACTTTTGCCTTGTTTGATACACTTTATTTTCCATGGAAAAATTTTTCCACCTTAGGCTCATATGCTTACCAATTCCTTGGTTTTGTGGAAAACCAATTCCCACCATTTTGGTGGGAATTGATTTTCCATCTTTTTTTTCCCTTTTATCCTTAAGCAATTGAAAAAAATTCTAGATACGATGGTAAAATTTTTTTTATCACTTTTATTGACAATTTTCATGCAAAATAAAGTCAAACGAATGGTGTTCGGTATGGCAATTTTAAAAAAAAATTAAAATTTTTTTGGCAAGTGAAACAAATTCTAGACCAATAGTAAAAGAAATTATCACTTTAATGGACAATTTTCATGAAAAACAAAGTCAAACGGATACCAAACTTTCAACATTTTCTAGGTGGAAAATTATACTAATCAAACACAATTAATTATAATTCACAGTAAAACAATTTCTAGGCAATTCAATTCCCTAGAATTCATTTTCCACCTTTGCAATCAAACGGACTGTAACTGTAAATCTATTTTCTTTTGATTGCATTTATAAATTTAAATGGGCTTTTACTAATTTGCAAATCCTTTTCAGATGTTTTTTGTGTTTATAAATTTAAATGGGCTTTTACTAATTTGCAAATCCTTTTCAGATGTTTTTTGTGTGTTCCATATTGCCTTATTTTGTTGGAAGAGTGAGAGACAAATGGTTATAAGAGTGATGATCTGATTCTATGTACATGAATTTGACTTTATCCATGTGATGTTCATTAATAATTTATATCCATTTTTGCCTATGTTTTTTATTGTCAGAAAAGTTCTCTCGTCATTTACTCATCCGCTTACCTAAGGCTGCCTTCAAAGACAATTCACATGCTGGTGCATTTGTTTCTGAGGTGTGTCACAAATTAGGAGTAATTTTCACTTGCAGCTATTTTACTGTGGCACCTTATTATTGTTCAACATAAATGCAGTGTCATAGCTGGTGCTTCATTTATGCAATAACTTTAACTGTGTCCTTTTATTTCTGTGATTAGGATAAGCATTACAATTGTGAAATCTATTTTGACACTGCAATGAGTATCGATGCTTTCTGTTGTTATTTTCTTCCCTCAAGCTCCAATTACTTGCCGCCTTCTTCCTGCCTCATTGTCAGATATGTTCAAGGGCTTATCTTTATAAGGAAACTGATGGAAGATTCAAAAACCTGTTCATCTCAAAGGATTCAAGCTCTGCTGATAACCAATGCCAGCTTTTCGTGGATACAGCTGTCTATTCTAGGAATCGTTGCTTTAGACTACCTCTATCATCGAAAGCTGGGAAAAGGTCTTTTCTTTTACCTAGTGGGCGGTTTAAATGTAAGGATATGGTATGGATCTTCTAACAATGATAGAATCATTTGGCATTTAAATGTATTGGCTTTCTTGGTTTGTTGTCATACTAGAAGAGGAAATATTCTATGTTCCATACAAGTTTCTCTATACTAGCTTCTTGATATATTTAGACAGCACATACATAGAGTTGAATCTCATCATCGACTGGTGGTATATCTTTAATGAATAAGCATATGTAGCACTAGTGGCTGTGAATGTATCCCAACTTCATTGCATAATGAGACAATGGACCCGCATGAAGACTGTTTCTTAGCACCATTGGTGCTATTTAGCATTACTCATCTTTCGTAATAGTGGTATACCGGTGAATGAGCTACTCATTATGGGTTCCAATTAGGTCAGAGAGTTTCTCAATACACATCTGTAATAATTAGTATTGATGATGATAGGTCTGAAGCCACATTTTCCCACTTTTATTCAGTATGTGTTCCTCGACACTTTGCACTTGCTCTTTCCTTTTGGTATAATTATGTTTTTCTTTTTCCTTTAATGGGTTGGTGGTGTTGGCGGGACTTCGGCTTTATGAAAAAAACATTAGTTTGAGTGAGCTGTGCCACTGATGTATTGGATCAATGTTTCTGCAAATGCTTGTTAAATATACGGATTTCCTGATATCTGCTTGTGCATTCACACGTTATAACTGAGAACTTAAATCACGTGCCTTATCCCGATTGGGCATATCGATAAATGGTGGGAATTAGAAACATAACAACGTAAGGGTGAAAGCCGATTCCCAGACATAGATGCAATCCCCCCAGTACTTCACAATTCACGTGTATAGCACTATTACTTTAATATTCGCTTGTATTGAACAAAATAACCTCTAATATGTGTGACAGAGTGAAGGAGAAGTGTTTATGGAATCCTTAATCTGCAACATGGATGCTGATTGTGAGAAGCTTCTAATATGCAAAATGGATTTAGACTGCGTGAAGGCGCTGCAGTTTGATACAGAGGTAACTTTGCCTCTCCAGATCCATGTTTTTTAAGCATTTCTATATGCACGTGGACAAACATACATACACTCTTCTGGTCCTCGGCATATTGCGTCTTACAATCATCCATCTTCAAATACTATTTCTTACAGGTTACGAGTTCCCCTAAACATTCTTGTTTTCCTCGAGACTTACACTTGAATGCTTGTACAAGTGATGCTTCCAAAACTTACTTGATGGGAAAATCACCGTTCCCGGCTCTGGATATATTTGTAGAGACTGTTGTTGCCTCCGTTGGAAATGTATCAGGTATTACTGTGTTCAAACATATCTTTTTTTACCCCCAAGCATAAGTAAGTAGAATAATTTTTTTTTTTTTGGAAAGCAACATATTCTGGTATAGGAGTTTTTAGGCTCCTACCCAATAGCAAGTGAGGGGATGGCACCATCTTTATTAATATGACACTGAGTACATGGAGGGTGATGTATAATCTTACCTACCTATTACACTTACCATTTTTTTTACTTATTTACTAATAAATTAATAATATAGAGCAAGCATGAAAAAAAAAAGGGAGTACTAAACAAACTCCTTACAATCTTTAGGCATATTCAAGCAATTGGAGACATAATGCAATACTATATTTATCCTATAGTCCATTCTAAGACGCACACGTGACAGTTTTGCATAAACACACATGTATGAATTCCGACGTCCTAAACATGCATGCAAAGAACCCATACTACCCAAACACACATATTCATGATGTATGAATACCTACTTTCTAACAATGTCTATGTTATGCACTATGATTAAGGTTATGTACATTTTCATGTACGCATCACAGGCATACAAAATGGTTAACAGGCCTCGTGATTACACTACAGTAACACATGCATTTCACAGTTGTATACTAATACTTTGATGTTTAATGATTATCTTATACAATGCATACTGTATCCTATAAGTTATTGACACCACAATCACATAAATGGAGTGGGAAACGTAAAACATACATGGATCTAGCACTTGCAAGAGGTGCAAAGGCATTGATGTCAACACCCTCTTTTGCAACTCAATTCTCCATCCTGGGGAAAATTATTTTGTTCCCATGGTGCTAATCTGTCTCTTATCCTCTTAATTAATTCTTGTAGAGGCGAGTCTTCTTGTTTCTTGTAAACAAAGGCACTCAAAAGGTATTTTATTGGTAGTTGCCTGTTTATAAATCCAGTCACCATCTGCACCTTCCTAATTGGCTGCCTGGTGGCTATTTTAGACAGTACGAAGTCCTTGTTTACTAGCTGTCCAGAACTTTCCTCATATCTTTGTATAAATTTTAGGACTTCCTTATGATTTTGCTGTTGCTCATTGGTGAATATGAGGTTATCATCTGCAAAGGAAGGATGTGATACCACAGTTTCTCCTCCACACAGATACCTAAGAGCAGGTCCCCTTTCAAACAAGTTCTTTAAACCCCTTGACAAGCTTTCAGCCATATTTACAAATAGAGCAGGGGAGATTGGGTCTCCTTGCCTTAGACCTCTTCCAGACATAAAGAGACTTGAAGAATCCAGTTTGTTCTCCATTTACAATAACTGAAAACCAACTGTTGTCTACACATCTTCTAATCTTATTTTATCCGTTCACTATCACACCCCCTCAAGCCTTTTTATCCTGGATGCTTAAAATTTCTTGAGCCAACAGTGCATTGTCACTGACCGATCTTCCCTCGACAAAGCCACTTCGCTTAGGTGAGATCATACTAGGAAGCAGTATACTCAGCCTTGTGTTTAGGATCTTTGTAATGATTTTATTGAAACAATAATTTAGTTTTTTTCATAGTTCATATCTTAATTTTACTGTTTGGCCTCTCTGTTGCTTTGATGCATTAACCAGAATTTTACTTTTGCATAAATACTACATCTTAAAAAATATCGTCTTTACGCCACCATTACTGAAATTTATTTTCTGATAGTCTTTGGAGTGATTATGCGCGATTAAACAATATCATCTTTACACCGTTATTGAAATTTATTTTCTGATAGTCTTTGGAGTGATTATGCCCGAAAGACTACGTATTACTTAAATGAAATTAAAGATCTTCTAGATAAAATATTTTATGCTTGAATTTTCTGCCGGCATGTCTGATATTTTTTAAAAGTCTATAGTTTCTTCTTTTATTCCCTGTTGCTTTGTTTGTAGGAAAAATTCGGAGCTGGTACTGGTTCTCAGAATATGGGCTGATGGTTTATAGCATGTCTAAAAATAGATACTGTGAACGAATTGGCAGACAGCATAAGAGCAATCACGGTGAATCTTTTCTTTTACAGATTCTATTGTGCCAATTATCATCCTTGATATTTTAGTTTTTATGGCATATTTTCTATGATTCTAGTGCTGGTGTGTTTGTTTATTTGGGGCTCTTTTGCATCTAATATATTACTTGCATGGTCTTTCCATCATTTGTTGACTTTGAGAAATCAACTGTTCAAATCTCTTAGTGCATGTTTAAAATGTAGTATTAGTATTAGATTGTAATGGATAGTACTAGACACATTTTAGCTTCTTTTTCTAATTTAATATTGTCGAGTACTGTTTAAGATACCTTGCCAAATGCAATTAAACTGCTGGATATTAACATTTATATTAATGTTTGGTTCAGTTATATACGTGGTTGATCTAAGAAGGGCCGCTTATTATCAGAAGTGTCATGATCCTGATTGCAGAGGTACAGTTTTTACCTGTATTAGTATATTTATCAACATTTCAATATGCTACAAAATAACTTTTACTGGGCTGATTAATTACCAGGCTATCGATCACCTCTTCGTCCGATTCCTGATGATGCTCTTCCTGATTCTGCCTTTTACTTCAATCTTCCTGGAGGCTGTGACAACCAGGGACATGCTTATCTAGCAGATGATGAAAGTATACCCGACAGCTGCAAGAAAGAAAAGTGGTGGCTTGAAGCAATTGAATTTGCAGACCAGGTTGAACATATACAGAAGGCTCTGGACTTAACTGGGGTGGTTAGTTTAACATCTCTCACACTTCAGCTTCTTCTGTTTTCTACTTATAAGAAACATTTGTGATTGTCCAATTGATATCTCAAGTTAAGCATGCCCATTTTTCCCTTTCCCATTTTATGCCGTTAGCTCCCACTGACTGCAGGAAACGAAAGATTTTTTTTTAATGACAACCAATGTCTGTTTTCCATTTGTAGGGTTAGATTCTTGTGAACTTGATAGATAAATAATCGAATTTTCGGGCGTTCTCAATGAAGAACTCCTCTAGCACATATTGAAGAAACTTCTCTGTTATCTTGTAATTTATACAACGTGACTGTCCTTTTCATTGTCAAATAGGATGAACCTTGTGAAGAAGAGGACGAGGAGTGGTGGACAGCTGTTGAAAGGACTGCATCCCAGACTGAACTAACGTACCTTCAACGAACTTAACTTTCCGAAGATAAAGAGAGTTGCCCCATTTTCGTTTGTGCACTCTGCAAGCTGCTACACGCCGTGTACCAATGCCTGGGTATTCTTCAAACAATCTCCTTGGAGTCAGAAGGGCCTATTTATGCTAAAATCATGCAACTGATTGGCGGATAGTTTTATCAGATTCCTGCTGTTTTGATGCAGAACTATTATCCACTATCAGAAGGATTCGACTAGTTTGCACCGGTAATGGGACAAAGTAACATAGTGGTTTTGTAATTGCTTCTGGTTGCAATGCCATGTTAGAGCATCTTCATTATTCTAACTATATATTTTTTTTTGCCTATTTTTGTTTAGGCCATTTTAACGTCTATGTTTAATAAGAAAACTTGGAAAGTTTTGTAACCAGCAGCTGAAAAGAGTCCACGACGCCACCCGCTAAACTCGTTTCCTCACTTTTTCTTTAATTCTTTCGACCTACCACAATTGGAAGTCCGAAGATACTAAGTATGAGACTTGAGTGCTATGCCAACGAGGCCCAGCGAATCAGCAACGGAGCTCCAGTGTTCCTCCTGAACATTCGGACTAAAGGAAATTGCCAACTTATCAAAGTTCATTTTCTGTCCGGACGCCCTTTCATACACAGCCAAAATACGTCGAATACATTGAATATCTTGCACATTGGCTCTTGAATACATTGAATAAACCAATTAATCAGCACCGATTTTTCCAACCCCTCGTAAATTGTGTCATCCAAAATTAATATATAGAACAAATTAATATCGATCCTCAATAAATATTTTTTTGCATAGCCCATATGGGGCGCAAAAATTATTATTTTTTCCATTTCAAGTCAAATTTATAGGTTCATAAATAAAATTCTAGCAATTATAATCGAGTATGAATTTTTGCAACACATCTAGGCTCAAAACCTTTTGTAAAATTAAAAACCTAGTAAAGAGGTAAATCGTCATCTCACCACTGCAATTACTATAGCAAGGATTTTTCACTCCTCTTCTGATCCGGAACTTTCCGAACCGCTCTTTTCACGAACTTTGCCATTGGCACGTCCCATTTTATTTGTATCCTGATCATCTTCGTCTTCACTGTACTCACTGTCAATATCCTCTTCTTCCTCTTCTTCAATCTCCTCTTCGTCATCAATTCCATCCTCGAGAATCAATCCTCCATCAGTAACCTGACCTCCGCGAATACCAGCACGAGTCCTCTTCAAAACTTTCAGTTTTAAGCTCGATTTCCTGTCACAACCAATCCAAGAATCGCATAACAAATAGCAAGTCAAGTTATAATTTCCTTCGGCTGGAGCCAGGAATTTCCCCATTGCAAGTCGACACCCATTTTTGACTTTCTCAACTGCTTCTCTAATAGCAGCGCTAGTTTCCTTTGGACTGGCTCCGAGCACTTCCATTCTCTCCTCGGTTGCTGTTGAAGCAGCACTTACTGCGGCAGCTTCATCCATAAAACTGATCTTCTGGGAGAACCACACACTATTCGAATTCGTGTCTGCTAGTAAACACCAAAAATTTTCTTCCTTGTGGAATGGATAATTGGGGGCGTGAGGTAGGGCACCAATTAAACCATTAGCACGTTTCAGTGTCACCCAAGCCTGAACTGTAACGACGTCACCCTCTTGTATGGCTTCCTCTCCTTCAGTCCCACAAGTAACTTCAACTGTCATAGAAGGAATGAGTTTCAGTACATTCTCCATGTCTTGCACTTCAGCAGCAGAAAAGTTCGCTACTTGAGAAAATAATTCAGCGCGTTCTTCAGTAGTCATTTCCTGAAGTTCTTGAAATGTTCGTACCTTCTGCAAGCAGTGCAAGAATAGAGATCACGGGAAGAACAAGTAAACGGAAAATTATTATGAAAAAAGGGAGAAGGGAGGATCCAATTAATTCAACTATTCAACTAAATTTGATTGTTAAGTTGAATTACATCAATAAGATTTCACCTTACTAAATTACAAGAGGAGCCGAACTATCATCATAATATCACCTTATCAAGATTATGTTCTTGAATATTCGATGACTTAGAGAAAATAAACGATTCTACTCAGCTTCATCGCAAACTTTTTCGCAGAAATGAAATTTCAGGGATGGCATTTCCTCTTCCCATTACACCAAAATGGTATAAATATACAAAAATCTGCTCCTCTAATGTCGAACCAAAATATACTTTCCACTAACCACGCCGATGATGTAATATGGCAATCCTCTAAATTTCCAAATTGTTTTTAAATCAATATCTGTATTTCGCTGACCAAGTTGCGGGTTTTCTCATAGTCAAGTCTTTTCTTTATTTTTTCCATTTTTATTTCCAAGTCTTCAGATAAGACCACTAGTTGATATAGCTCCAGCTTGGAGAAATTATCAGAAAAGGGGTAATAAATCTCACCTTGCGGGTTATCTTTTTGACAATATCATCATTAAAATGTGGAAGCTGCAAAAATGGAGCAATGCCCTCAGCCTTCCTCGCACTGAGAGGAACAGCCTGCACCACAGACCATTTTATGTGCAAATTCACATTCTCAATCAGTTAAATATCAGGAAGCTTTCTATTTATGGTAATATTCTCGTTAGATGCAAGAATTTTTTTTTTTTAAAAAAATGTTTTTTTCCCAATAAAGAAATCTTGTAAAATAGAATAAGTTTAGTTTTCTATTTCTGAAGATGAAAAATAAATTGCTAAATATCTGTTGAACGATACCTGAACAATGCTCTGTGAAAGTTCAACAACTCCTATAGCAGGCCTAAGCCAGCCATGCCCCTTATTTGTCCTTGGAATAAGTGCCATCTGCACGTGGTAAGCAAAGAATTCATCAAAGTAAGAGGTAGGTCCAATGCACATGAAATGGTAGAGAATACTGAAATGACCTAATAGTAAAACATAATGTGTAGAATCCTGTTCAGAAAAGTAAAAAATTATGTTATGCCTCACAACTCAATAATCCACAGTCAGACAATTCAAAAACGTTCACCTTTTTCTCACAAGAAAGCTAGCAAATTGAAATCATAATTTCTGTTTAAAATAAATTTTGGCATTCAGTATATGAAATACTTGTCCATTTCTCCTTTCTCCTGTAACTTAATTCTATGTTACCCATTTTTTATATCTTTCTTTGATGAGACAAGAAGTCAGAGGTAATTAATTATTTTTCTATCAATGTTGAGAATAAAGGATCTGTAAACAGCAAAACCTTTACTCCACTAGAGAAACCAGTTAAGTCGGCTGTTGATATAGATGACTGTTTGGGCAAAAACCCAAGAGAGTATAGCCGATATTCTTTGCAACTAAGATCGGCTGAGTTGGATGCAATAGAAAATCAATACATTGATAAGATGGTAACTTTAATTTCCAAGTCGGTCCAGAATCGGAGTATTAGGATGTTCTTAAGAAACTCTTCTTTCCAAATAATTAAAGTTCTCTATGTCACTATGTGCTCAGATTATGGAGTAGGAGAAGAAAAGGAGATATTTCATCAATGCCTAACAATATATATGCAAACTATTAAAGGTGGGTAGTATATCCCCATATTTAATCTCAAGTTAACTGGCAATACCGGAATGAACTTCAGAAGTGCAGACAAACATCATTATCAAGTAGGAATTGAAATTACAAAACTTCAAAACTAACTATATCTATGCATACAAATGGCTATGTATACATGTACGGAAAATATATGACCTTAATTAGCTCTTCAAGAAGGCGAGGAGCAAGTTCCAGCACACGCCTGCAGTCACGCTCCAAATCTGGGGATAAATTTGTTGTTTCGTGAGTTAAATGCGCTTGGATCAACAATTCTGTCTGAGAAATACAGAGGAGATGACTATGATCAGAAGAGCTCCAAACAAGTAAAGGATTCCATTGTTAAATGCAACAGCCAGAACAAAAAGCCTCCACCTATGCAGTTAACTTTCTTTTCAAGTTTACCTTAACAAGTGCAGGATGCTGCTTCCAAAACTTTGCCTGCTCCTTTTTAATGTTTTTAAGGTCCAGGTTCAACTCACTTCTTACTGCCATAAAAAGTTTTTGGAGGGGTTCATCATCAGATCTCCTAACGGGAATCTCCACAAACTCAGCAGCCTTAATGAAGACTTCCATAACTTTGCTGCGAATTAAAAAGGCATCATGGTGGCATACAAGTCAATGATATATATCTGGCGGTATGACACCATAAAATCAACTACAAAGATATTAAGTTTCACAGAAATGAGGGAAATTCATAGAAATTCTCAAACAGTCCTTATTTCCAATGTTGCAGTGACACAGATCTATGTGAATTGTGTGCTAACATTAGTGTGAGTAACTTCACCTCTATTCAAAATGGAACATGACCATAGTCAGCATAGAATAAGAAAACTATTTTTCAGTTTCTATGAGCAACTAATTTAATAGGACAACAGTTTTTTGATAAAGAAACAGAATATCTCTAACTTAAATTCACCAAGTTTTTTCTGGTTAGTGGATATTTAGATAGAGATAATAACGTAAAGATTCATTAAGTTAATCCTTAGTGAAAAATGATTGGACATATCTGCATATAATTATCCTATTAATTCAAGAGTTACCTAGAAGAATGACAATAACAACGTATGTTTCTAATAACACATACCTTGGGGCCAAGGAAGGTTTCATTAAATGGAAATAGGCACCCAGTGTGTCATTCTTGACATAATTTCCAGTATATTTTGAAGATCTTGAAAGATATACAACAGCCACGACAAGTGGCAACAGTATACAGACCCCAACAATCCAAATTAACAATATCCCACTCGATGCGCCGTCAATATTAAGAAGAAACTGTGGCAGAGCAATTCCCATTTGGAACCCCTAAATCAAGAAATCATAATGTCAAGTTTTTCTTTTCATTCAACTTTGATCCAGATGTACGAGAAAACATTTTCCTCCCGGTGATGTTTTACCTGTCTACCATCGGGATGGCCATACTTTTCATAATTCTCACGGGAAATTGGATCTGTCAAAGCCTGGTAAGCTTTGGATATTGACTCCACAAAGTACTTATGAGCAGCTGAAATTTCAAAATAATTATAATTTAATGGCAACTTCAGGTCAGGAGAAGATTTCTATAACATTCGAACTTAAAATATCATATTTGAACTAAATAATTAGAAGAACCTGGGTCCGGATTCTTATCAGGATGGTATTGGATAGAAAGTCTCCTGTATGCCTTCTTAATTTCGGAATCTGAAGCTCCGGGTTCTAATCCAAGGATGTTAAACGGCTCAAAAACTTGAATCTGAGTTAACCAATAAAGCATTACTCTCAAACAAGTCCATTGTCCCATAATTGAAGAAATACAAGCACATGATAGATATACATGATAAACATGACAGAATGTTTCAAAGTAAGGACAGAAAAAAATCCTGTTCACATGTATAAACATATCATGGATTGGTCGGTGTATACCTCACTATTCATGTGCTTTATGTAATAAACAAGAATAGCCATGATAACCCATAGCAGCACAAGAGTCAAGTTTCCACATGTTGAGACGCTCATAATCTGCAAATGTAAATTTGAAGCTAAAGTCATAATATATCTATACCACACAGTAAATAGAAGTGTGTGTTAAATGAGCAAAAGGTAACAGACCCGTTTGAAAACTGATTTACGGTATTTCCCTGATTTAGAGCAATCAGAACACTCGCAGTTGATGCATTTTGTTTTCTTTGAGGCAGCACGGAATAACTTCAGAATTGTATAAGGCACTAAAGGCAAGGCAATCATTGACAAAATAAAAATAGGAAACAATGCATTATTTTCTTCTGAATCAGCCATGAGAATGCTTAATCTATGAGCAGCGGACAAAAAATACACCTGCAAATGAAATTTGAAAGCATTAATCAAATAAACTGAGCAAGAACCAATTAGCATTATGAATTTCACTCTTTGTATTGATTTCTATGTTTCACTGTAAACCCAGTTGGGTAAGTCCATAGTAGCACATATGCTTAAGCAACGTAAACAAACTTTATGCAAAAAACAGTGATCATCGAGCATAAGAAAGGTAATTTTTAATTACTCAGGGAAAATAATTTAAGTCATAGTTTTTTGATGGTGAAGTGGTTAAAAGCCATACATAGTCGAATAAACATTTATTATTACATTGCTTCCAAGTTACGTTGTATGATCAGAATGTCATGAAAAGTTGTTGCTATACTAAGCTTGCAATTAGTCATCATTAAAATGCAAGTATGAAACTGCCGTCTTTTCTATACGGATCAATGTCACAAGTGCTCTTTTTTGTGCACAACTAATTTGCCAGAAAAAAGATGGCAGAATTAAAAAATGCTTGACACTCAAGCTGCAAAAATGCAGATAAAACAAAAGAATTAAAGAAATAGGAAGAAGTGAAACTCAAAACAATGAAAACAAAACATCAACAACAACAAATAAAAGAACCCACTTTGATTTTCAGAACAGAAAAAAAATAAAATTCAATACTTCAGCAAAAGTTCAAAAGAAACCTAGCAGAACTTATAAATCGAGAGCTGATCCACCAATTAAAATCTAATACAATATGGGCATAATAAGAGTGTCATTTCTTTGATTAGGAGAAAGTATACAAATTAAAAATAAAAGATAAAAACAAAATTTAAACAAAGTGAAAATCCCAATCGAGAATTCTAATTGTATCATAAATATACCCAACAAGAAATTAGATATCGTAACTTCAGAATTTCAAATATAACAACACGATTACAACTATGCAAAATTACCAAAAATTTACACCCCCGTCTAGTCCCAACAACATAGAAAGCAAAATTCCATGGTAAACAATCGGGAGTTCACAACCCGCTGTAAAACCCATAAAGATGCAGACCCATTTCAGGTTTAAAGCTAAAATCACAAATAAAATCAACGAAAAACATATACATACCACTTCAAAATTCACAATCAACATTGAGCACTACTTACAATTCAATTACGTCAAACAAGTATCTAGGTACACACACAAACATAATTTTATTCGCAATTACCTAGGATCGAAACGCAATCTGAAAGATTTGACTCTTTACTAGAATCAGTGCGATGGCGCGAAGATTATAGTGAGGGGACTAGACAGATCGCCCCGCATTTCTCCACTGTTGATTTATAGGTCCCCTCTTATACTGTAACCTACCCATTTATGCCTATTTCCTCCTATTTTCCAACTTTACCCTTGAAATTTGGTAAGGACTAAGGATGAGCCGATGAGGTTTTTACAAAAATCTGAGCTCGGGTTTAGTCAACGGATTTTATTTTATTTATTTTATATTATTTTTTTATAGTTTTTATATTTTTGGTTTTAAAACAAATGTTTATATATGTGAAAAGATTATTTTGAAAGAATGTATTTTGGAATAGTAGATTGATGGAGAATGTATGGTTGAAAAAAAAGGAAAAGTTATTGATGTGATGAAAAATATTATTTTATTGAAA
>CAIGRH010269830.1:0-11033 GCA_903798295.1 Fraxinus nigra
TATTCCATATAAAGTTTTCTAATAAAATGATGAAATTACATTAAGAAATTTGTATCGCAAAAATAATAACTGTGAATGAAATAATTGATTTTTTTTTTAATGCGAGTTAAACGTCTTTCTTTAAGACTCACATTTAACGTAGTTTTAACTATTTTCAATATCTGCTTGCACTATTCAATATGCCCATAATGTAGTTTTCGAAATAAGCTTTGAGATGATATAAGCAATTTGTAGATTCGATTAGCGTACGATCGTCGAAATTTTTTTAAAATTAGCATGTTATCGAAATTCAAATTTATTGTGATTTTGCCCCTGTTTGGTGGAAATTAAAATCAAATTTGTAGTAAATTTTGATAAAAGTTAAAACAGTTATGGATTCTATGAAATATATTATTAAAATTTATTGTTAACTTTGATTTAGATTAAAATTTAGATTTCAATCGATACCAAACACGAATAANNNTTAGACATCCTCTTTAAGACTCACGTTTAACGTATTTTTAATTATTTTCAATATCTGCTTGAACTATTTGATATACCCATAATGTAGTTCTCGAAATAAGTTTTGAGATGACATAAACAATTTGTCAATTCGATTAGTGTACGATCGCCGGAGAATTTTGAAAATTAGCATGCTATCGAAATTCAAATATATTTTGATTTTGTTCCTGTTTGATGGACATTAAAATTAATTTTTTATTAAATTTTGATAAAAGTTAAATAGTTATAAATTTCATGAAATATGTTATTAAAATTAATTGTTAACTTTGATTTAGATTTAAATTGGATACCAAGCACGACTTTATAAAAATAAAAAAGTAAAAAATCTCCAAATCCCCCCAGGACCCCCTGGGTCTGCCAGTGGTAGCTGATGCATGCTGCAAAAAGATTTGTTAATATGATCCTGAGGTTCTCTCTGGTGCTGTAAATGGAAAGAAACTTAATTAAAGAATCATAATCCTCTACATTCACAACAAATAATTAATTATCACTTTGCAACATTAATATAGTAGCATTTTTTAGTGTTGATCTTATGTTGGTAATTGCTTCTGTGGACCACAAGACCAGCAGCATTTATTCGTTGTGATCTTTCAGATATAATGCCTTTTAAATTTTTTCATAATGATGTATTGGCTGCTAAATGTGCTAGGCTGATTAAAGAATTTGATCGCGAAATTAAAGATGAAGAAAGCAGAAATCCTCCAGAGGTTACCAAGGAACTGAATGATGTGAAGCAAAACATGGTAAATTTCGAAATTCCGTTTATACTTGAAAATGTGTTAGATACACACTTGAGCTGAAATATTTTAATTGATTAATCATGGCAATGTGATATTTGTTTTTATTTTCAAAGTTCTCGATTCATCATTTTGTCCACGGCCCGCCTGCTGAATACTGGCCGTAATTGACATTAAGATGGGACGGAAAAAGCACATTTATAAAGAAAACAATCATCCTGAACTAGAAAACTTACGACAGTAGATCATTCTCATACTTTTAAATACTGTATTAAATTATTTCATCCCATTAAGTGGCATCTGTGTTGCATTGACACGTTTATGATGCCGGCATGTTGGGAACAGACACAACTCCTACATGTGTGGGAGATGGCATATCCCTTTTTCTTTTTGTTTTTTCCCCCCTTCAGTGATAGTCGCTGACACGTGGCTATATGACATGCCGACTTGAGAAAGGAACCACAAAAATGACTAAAAAATGAAACTAACCTTCTATTTCAATGTACTAGAAGATTAATTGTGTATTTCTTCATTTCCTCCCTTCTGCTGTTAGGCTCTCTCTCTCTGGCGCCCTTTTTTCCATCTCATCAGCTGTGTGAAGTTGGACCCTTTCTCCCTCCTCGAAGAAAAGTAGCAAACACCAAGCAAACCCTAGTTAATGAACTTTTTAAAAGGCTAGAAACTAGTCTTTACTAAATGTTTTTACACTTAAAACCTAATATCTTGGTCAACTGGCTTTAAAAATCTGTCTTTTTTATTTCAAAAGTAAACTAGTCTTTTTAACCATTTAAGAAACAATATGTTGCCTCTATGTCCTAAAAGGCTATTTAAAATTTTATTTGCTTTGACAATCATGTCTGTGTCGCAGCATCATAGAGTGGCATTGAAGATTAACATGTTATGCACTATTTGATGAGGTTCTCCTTTTCTAGTTTTTAGTTTTGGCTAGCCATTGAAAGTTAATATTTTGTAGGAGTGAAAAGGCACAGATGCACACTGGAGCACCTGCATACTGCTGTGGTTTGTCGTTATGAATTTTCTTATTTTATCTTTTTCAGATCAAAGAGTTAAACTCGTATGTGGCTTTGAGGAAAACGTAAGTTCATTGTTTCAATTAAATTTTCTTCTTGTTTTGTACATGACTAATGCTGTCTGAAGACTAATCGTTCTCCTAAAATGTTTCCTTGTCATACGTGGCTAACAAGCATAAATACAAACCCGTGATAAAGATACAAGCATGCATGAAGTTGTGGCACTTTGGAAAAAAGTAAAATCCAACACTTTAGGGACAAGTTGAATAGAAAATTACATTTATTATCTATTTTTTGAATTAATATCATTGGAAAACTTAAACAAGAAAATGGTAGTTTAACGATTAAGAAAAATAAGAGTAGGTTGATTGGTTTTTGAATTCGATTATTCAACAAGATAAAATAGAAAATAGAGTATTGGAAGATTAAAAAAGTTAATGGAACTACGGAATCATCTTTAAAATGCTATCAATAACAGAAGTTATAGTCTCTATGCATAATTTGTCCTCTTTTGAATGTTAAGGCTTGCCATATTGTAATGTAGCCCATATTCATTTCAAAAATAGATTTTAACCTCCAAAGTATATCCTTCAGTAAGGCCTAGCAGTGTCCTTTATATATCCCTAAAGTATCCCAGCACATATCAGACATGTATACTCTAGCCCTGGGCCATGCAATCTGGATACCTGGGGATATATTGACTCCAAGTAAAATGCATTTGTTGTTAATTGCTGGAGAAAGATAGATGGGAGAGTGCCATGAAATTTTTCTAATTGGTTCTATTCTTCGAAATTTTCCAATCCATCTTTGCTTGACAACCCTTTGTTGTGGTGCAAAATATAATATTATTATGAGTTCTGTGTAGCTTGATTGAAAAAGAGATCATATTTTTTTTCAGAGATCCCCTGCAATAGTAAGATTCTTGTATGTATAAAGATAAACTAACATGCAAAGCCTAAAAGGACAATATCAACTCTCATATTTAGTGCCAAGAATATGACTCGACATGACTAATTCTTATGCTTTCTTGCATTTGGTAGTCCATGAACTTGCTAATTGTGACCAATGAATTAAGGCTTCATTTTTACGTCGAATGCAGACAATATATTCAGAGTTGGTTAGATTCGCCAAAACTGTGGTACATAATATTATATACCAGATTTTGGAACTCGTAAGATCAAATCATTAATCCAGACATCGGAACGGTTCTGTTTTATTAATATTTAATATCAATTAGATTTTCTTCATGGCCAGCTCAAAAGTATGCAAAGATTGTTCACTTAGAATTATGGAAGTGCTGATGCACGAAATCAACTTGACTGTTTCCTTTTTCTTGCTATGCCTTGTTACCCCTATTCTATCTTACTTGGGAATTGGGACATTGCAGGTACACGAGCACTCTTGGAAATAAAAGGGTTGAACTCTTCGATATGGGAGCTGGTACCAGTGAGCCTACAGCTGATGAGAATGTTCAAATGGCATCAGGTGGGCATTAAATACCTAGTCATTCTCTATAATTGAAGTTCGATTTCTGGAATATGATAAGCTGTGTGGTAAAGATAAATGCCGACATGGTATTGAAGTGATAATGTTTGTACATGGGAAAGATATTACTATATATCCCATTCTTCCTACTGGTTGCCAATTTTTTTATTTTTTATTTTTTTTTCGGGGCATAGTTACGAAGTTAACAGAATAGTTCTTGCAAGTTGCAACTACGTTATGGTGTGTTGTATTAACAGATTAGCATCTCTTATCACAAGTTACATTCAACTTCAGATAATAATCCATATGTTTAACCCAGCAAGTCTTCTGCTTAAAAAATATTAATAAGATACTTAGTGAGTCTGTTTGAATGATGAGTTATTAATCTCCATTAGCTTATGTTCTTTCACGTTTTAAAGTACTTTTCATTACGTGGATTATTCTATAGAAATGTCAAATCAGGAGCTTATCAATGCTGGAACGAAGACAATGGACGAAACTGATCAGGCCATTGAACGCTCCAAACAGGTCAATTTAATAATTATTGCATATTCTGAAAATGTGCAATTGACTGTATTCTAAACTTACTATTAACTGTAGGTTGTCCACCAAACAATTGAAGTGGGAACTGAAACTGCTACTACGTTGAAGGGCCAAGTTAGTACTCACTGCCTTTACCCTCTTTTACTGGTCTCAAGTGTTTCTTTGCCTAATCACATCTGAAATTTGTACAGACTGAGCAAATGGGACGTATTGTCAATGAACTGGACACAATCCAGTTTTCCATAAAAAAGGCGTCACAGCTTGTTAAGGAGATTGGCAGACAGGTAATATAGTTGAAAATATCATCTCTTTCTTCCTTGTACTATTTTTCTTTCTATAACTTTCGCTTGCTTAAAATCATTTGAACTCTATACAAACTAATGTTGCATGCAATCGCATCAAAATATAGGATAATTTTATTTTGCTCATTTGACCTCAAAATACGAGTTTTCTTGGGACAGAGGAGATGGTCCTAATTTGTGTGAGACAGTTAGACGGAAACCTATAATCATGCTATTTAATAGCTTTATATGTTTCTTCCCTTGTATGTTATAAATAATAAAGTTCATGTATTTTCCAGGTGGCTACGGATAAGTGCATCATGCTTTTTCTTTTTCTGATTGTATGTGGAGTAATAGCCATAATTGTCGTGAAGGTATGCTCTTATATGTATAATCTATTTACTTCCAGAATCTTAAACGATAATTAGTTTCTGCTTTCAATGGCTAGGTTGATACTTGATAGCTAGTTGCATATTCAACAGGGCATAAAATAGAAGTTGGAAAACATTCTTAATGTTGCCATTATACTAACAATCAAATATTCTGTTTCGTTGGTTGCATCATATATCGTGTACAATGATACATTATATACACCCCAATTTCCATAGTTGACGGTCTGTGATTTGTTATTTGATAGATTGTGAACCCCAACAATAAAAGTATACGAGATATTCCCGGACTGGCTCCTCCGGCACCTACCACAAGGAGATTGTTGTACGTGAAGACAGGGCAACATTTTTATTAACTTTCTCCTCCCGGATAACACAGAGTTACTGTGCCATTCAATTTCATTATGAGGCTGCACTAAACAAGGTATAACAATGCTGCTATTTGTAACATCTGTTCAGTTTTTATGCTAATCAATTCTTGCTTGAGATGTGCATATTTGTGTTTACTTGATGTAAATCATTTCGAGGTTTTTTTTTTTTTTTTTAACCTTCAGGTTTCATTTTTTATTTCGTTTTTTAATATGAATGCAATTTTTTCCCCTGTAAACCTAAGTGGTGCTAAAACACTATTTTAGATTGGATGAGATCTTCCGAGCTATGTAGCAAACCTAACGGGATTTCAATACAATTTGTATTTCTCGATTGCAATTATTGTTTCTTTATTATCATTTTAGGCATGTTGATCATTGAGAATTCCATCAATTTACCCAATGGAGTCCTAAATCCAGTCTCTAGGACCACTGAATTGTATGCTTGACAAAATATGGGGAATCAAAATTGAGCTTGGAAACCAGAGATGTGCTTGGACAACCAATCATGTTTGGCCACCAATTTGTTTTGACATATTAAATGATAGAATGCCACATGTCATTCTATCATTGGATTGTTTAAAAAACAATCAACACTGTCATCCAATATTTTTTTGCCACAATTTAATTGTCATTGAAGATGTTAAAAACATTGTGCAAAACAACATTGTTCTTGGGATCATGTCATTTGTACATATTTTTTACACCTTTGTTGATATTTGCATTGTTGTCAACAAATAATTGGATGAAAAAATTATTTTTTTAACTGTACAATTGGATAATGCTTATGGCAAAGTGTAAACAATGATGTACACCAAACATGATTGTTATTCTTGGACAACACATCACCTCCTAGAGTTTTGTTAAACGAACAAGGTCGGGCCACATAGCGACCATGTTTGAATAGAGCATATGTGAACAGAGGCACTATGTGACTTTGTTCATCTAGCAAAACTCTTGAAGGTGATGTGTTGTCCATGAATAATCTGACCAATGACGCCCCGGTTTGAACATGCCTTTAGCTAGAATAATTCCATCTTCAAATAGTTTTACGAGACCACACCACACAATGCTGTCAAATATTTACGGCTGTAGCAAAAGTGACTCTGAACTAACACTTAGAGCTCATTTGGTAGAAATTAAAATCGGATTAAAATTGAAAAACTAGTTGTTATTGTTGACTTTTATTAGACGAGTGAGACCTAATAACGACCATATTTTCAATTTTAATTGGATTTTAATCAATACCAAACAAGTTCTTAATATGGATAGAAACCAATCCCGTAGCCAATAATGTTGAGACCAGTAATCGTAGATTCTGGAAACACAACTGTTGAAAGAGCTATTAGTATCCAATCTTAAAGAACACTAGGTATTTGCATGGGCATTGTTCGCATGGGCATTGCTCCAGTTATACCGATTATTAAGAAAATGGAGAAGTTCAAAAATAGTTCACAAACGGCATTGGAGAAAAAGATCCAGAGGTTGGACTGAATTTGAGAGATTTCCATCCCAGGCTCTTCTAGAAAGCATCGAAGGTATAAATATGTTGTTTTGGGTGTTTTCAGTTATAATCAAACTAAAATTTTCAAAATGCATTTCGGGTGTTTTCAGTTTAACGTCACCCCAACCACCACCAACGCCGCCTGCACCATACCATCTTCGTTGTCGTCGCGGCAACCACCATTATCGTCGCCTACACCACACCAACACAAAAACCATCTTCGTTGTCGCCGCTACAACATCACCCCAACCACCACCATCAGCGCCTGCACCACACCACCACCACATAACCACAAGATCCGCCACCACAACCACCACCACCACCACAAATTAAGCAGAGCAAATATTTAACCACACACCTAGAGGTTCCATTGTCAGGGTTGTGTAAGATAACAATAGCATAGTACCAAAGGCCTTAGCAGAAGCCCCACGGTCACCTACATGGTGCTTGACATTGCAAACGATGACACCTTCGAGGATGGCTCTAAGGGGCAACACATTATCGACCACTAGATTGGCCTTCTTACCACAGTAAAGGAATTGACCAGTGTAAATACCCTCAGCGACGACGAATAATTCCTTCTGGTGCTTGTACCGGAAGGGGTGGCAAAAGGTGTTTCGAGCCAGCAGTTGCACCTCGTCCATGATTGTGAATGATCTCTGTCACCACACCCTTAAGGTAGCCATTGCGCTTGCCGAAGTCTAGGGAACGAAATCAGGCCGAACCCTTGCGATGATGGGTGTGTGACTTGAAAACGGATCGTGCTCCCTTACGCTGTACCGAGATTACATAACCCATTTCGGTTTCTCTGTTTTTGTTGGGGAATAAGACAGCGGGGAAGTGAGTTAATGAGATTAGGGAAGAGAGAAATAAGGAAGGAAATAAAAATAGAGAGAGACGACACAAAGAGGAGAAGGAGAGAGACGAGAGAGAGGGGAAGAAAGAGAAATGGTTTTCCAATTTTTTATTTTTGAAAATAATTTTTCAAAATGTTAAAAAAGAATACATTTTCAACAATCTCAAAATGGATACTCAAAACACAAAATTGAAATACAAAGAGAACAATCCCTAAGTTTTTGAAAAAATTATGGCCAACTATAGGCTAAAATGTATCATATTCAATAACACAAAATTGTTGACAGGTGGTTGACTTTATCTTTAATGTTTTGATCATAAAAAAGAAATTGATTTTTGTCTCTAACAATTGATTTTAAGTCTTTAAAAGCGTCTTATGTAAGAATGATTGATCAAGGACAAAAATGTTTGTAATAAGACCTTTATATTACAAATCGGACATACTGAAGGAAGTGATAAAAGTCAAGCATTCAAGATAAATCATTTGAGATAAAGAGTTTCAATAGTCAATCATCAAAGGAAGATGGTGGATTAGATTTTTATATTCACTTGTAGTACTTCAATTTTTAGCACTAAACAATGAAAACTCGAAAACCATTTTGATGTGCTAAAAATTACTTTGATCATCACTCGCATAAATCACTTCTTTTTAAAAGTGAAAATTGATTTTCAAAATCATAAATGAACATGTTTTAAGAATATTCACATCGGACCATGCAAAGACAAAATGGATCAAACTCTTGAAATATAGATGTCCGGACAAAGCAATGGACGTCCGGATGTCCTTGCTGATGTCTGGTGCATAACTACTAGTTTTTGGACGTTTGGTTGACTGTTCAATTCCACATATATTTTTGCTCATCAAATTCTATAAATATATTCACTTTTTACATTCATTGCAAGACTTTTTTGAGAGCATTAAAGTAAGATGTTCTTGAACAAAATTACATTGATCTTATATCTTATTTATCATCAGATCATTTATTGTGAATACATTTGATTGACTGAATCAAATCATTTATTCATCTTCATCATCAAAGTTTTATCATCTAACACTTGAGTTTTCATTCATTGTTATTCATTGAAGTGTTTGCATTTAGTACTTAATTTGCCTATATCAATTATTAAGAGATAAGTTTTAAATTGTAAAATCATCTCTTCAAACTTGTGGGTCATATTGAGGTCTCGAAGAGCTCAATATTGTATAAAGATCGGTACACCTTGTGTGTAAGTCACCGAAAGCTTTGTAAGATTTTGGATTCCGCAATAAGTCAATAAATATAGTAAAAATGCATTACTCGTGATGGAGAGCTCAGTAACATATAAGATAGATCATCGATTTGGATTGAACTTCCGCAATTACATCGTTTGCTTATTTTCTTTCCTTTTATTTATAGCTTTCATAATTGTGTTCTTTGTTTGATTGATATACTCGTTCCAAAATTATTTGAAACTTTGAAGTAATTTTCGAAAAAAAAAATTAAAAATTAATTCACCCTCTCTTTATTAGTTATTCTTGAACTTTCAAAAATAACCACAGCAAATGCAGCCACTGGCACGGAATAATTAGAACATCAGGAAACGTGTTAGTATATCTGAACAACATTTCCATAAAATTACGTAAAATATGAAAATAGTTTCACATACTAAATGGCCTCGAGCATCTGGATGTAGAGTAAGAATCTTAGAATTCAATATACTCCGATTGACGGTCTAAATCCCACCATTTTACGATGGTCCACGTCCGTTTTTGTGTGCACCTACTACACTAAAATGGTTGTGTCCAATCACACTCTTTCGCTCATCATGCAGATGCCATGAGCGCCAGCCATTTAACCCGTAATTGCACCCACGGTTCATAGGCGCATACATGATCGCACCACTCTCACGACTCCCATGTGGATAGCCAATGCTAGCCTCTGAGAGAGACCAAATTAGTACATTTTAGAAAAGCGAATCAATCTATAAGCAAGAACATTGTTAGGATGTTTTCCAAACGTGGGATTGTCTCACTCGTAAAAATGGGCTCCCAACTTCTCACTAGTACACATAAGCCCAGCAATGCATGCATCAATCCATTTGCGTCAATTAACAGTAAATTAGTTCTAATTTTAGACCTGTGGGGTGAGAATTAAAATTAGATTTTTAGTAAATTTTGATAGAAATTGATGAAATGTATGGCTGAAAAGTTATGGATCTCGTGAAATATGTGGTTAAAATTGATTGTTGAATTTGATTTAAATTAAAATCTGGATTTTAATTTATGCCATCCTACTTGACTCCTGTTTGGTTTTGTTAAAAATTATATTTTTATTTGATTTTGATAAAAGTTGACAAAATTTATAGTTGAAACATTGATAAAAATTGTTAATCATATTAAATATGTGGTTAAAATTAATTATTAATTTTAATTTTTTGCCAACTTTTTCAGTTAAACCAAACACGGGCTTATCGTTTTTACATTTTCCATTCAAAATTCAGTTAAATAAAATTTAGGAGGAGAAATCGTAAAGGAAAAAAAATCAAATGATTTAATATAACGAATGCAAATGACCCCACGAATACACGAAAGTGGACTTTTATTTTGCATTAATTAATTTAGAGAATGAGATTCCAATTCAAAACATTTTGAATGAGATTTTGAGAGCATAAAAAGTTGTGATGTATGTTTGGAGGGAGTTATTGTCTATCATTATTCTCTATAATAAAAATAGAGTCGAATTCCGCTAGTTATCGATGCTTATAGCCTTGTGGTATAGTTCAGTCCCCACTCGAATCAAATCGTGGCTAAGAGGATTTCCTTTTCTTTGTCCGCTAGCTAGTCATCGATTTCGTGGGAGCTCCAACATGCCATGCCATGCCATGTATTTGGTCATGAAATTATTAATAATTTCGCCATGTGGTCTGTTTATTTGTGATTAAAACCATTAATAATTTCGTCATGTGGTTGGTTTGTTTGTTAATTGCACCGTTAGACTTAATTAAGGAATCATTAATCAGACCAGGTGGATAGCAACAAAACTGAAGTTTTCAAGGAGACCGACGGCCGACTTGTATAATTTAATTTCGAAAATTGAGTGATTAGGAATTAAGATCTTTGTTACCACACATCATTTCGATAGCTTCGCCTCTCTCGGAGGTGTGGAGGGTGTGTAATTGGCTTTTGTGTGGCTACCACAAGCACCTCGTCTTGAGTTTCGATGGAACTGCCACGAACGAGGCCCACATGAGCGTCTTCATGGACTTCGGTGGCACTGCCACGTATGTTTCTTTTAGAGCTTCAATGACAAGGCGTAACAAATTTCATGATGGAGATTTGATGTAGGACAACTAGTTTTG